>WYDE02156313.1:0-11112 GCA_009867175.2 Adela reaumurella | reverse complement strand
CCGGAGTGTCAGCGGCCATTTAGCACAAATTCTAAAGTAAATATTGTGCTCCCAGTGAGTATCGAACCCGCACCTCCGCTTGAGAGGCGTGCTCATGCCCTCTCGGTCAATCTGACACGCTTTGCGCTTGTTTCGTGCAATCATGCAATATTCAAAAGAAAAATAGGTACCTACTCATTATAGGGAATACGGAATACCATCATTACAACACTAGAAGGGTTGACAGGTTGTCGCGCGCCTGCTCGAGCATGCGCGAGTAGTTTCTGTTTAGATCAAACAATTTTTCACTTTAATAATTGGTATGGGTAATACTGTTTATTTTTATAGTTTTAACTGAAAAATTCTCCAGTACTAACAGGAGAACCTGGTAGTGGTAGATAGAACAGCCTATGCAAATCAAATCAGCCTGCTATCTAAGCCCAACCTTGCCCACCCATCCACGCCCTTGTCATCCCCTGGCCTATGCCAGTATGCCAGTCCCAAATAGTCCCAGTACAAACCCACACACAGACCGTCTCTGATCAAGTGATCAATCTGATCATGCATGAAGTAACGTTACAAGGTCTACATAGTCACACAAACCCAGCCACAGCCATCCAGACAGACAAACGAGGCTCCGGCGCCAGCCAACAGCCAGGCCAGTCCCCTCCTTCGTTCAAGGCAGGTTTACACGAAGCCAGTGCAGTGACGCCAGTGCTACTGACAAGCCAGTGCAATCTGACCTGTAGAGGCCAGTCATTCGTGGATTTTAGTGCTGAACACACGGTTGTCATACGAAATACACTGAGTAATGCGCCAGTGACTCGCCCGATACTTACTTATCAGCGTCGTTGGCTCATCAGTGGTTGAGGTATTCTGTATTTGATTACCGAAGTTAAGCAATGCCGAGCGCGGTCAGGTCTTGGATGGATGACCGCTTGACCGTTGACCCTGGTCGTGGTTCGTATTCCACGTTAAACTGTAGGTCCCTTCCCACTCCTTACATGGTGGTAGGGTAAAACCCGCATGGCCCGGGTAGGTACCACCGCACTGAATGAAGGTCGGTAGAATCGCCTATGTAACATAGTTCGTGTTTTCCGTTCAGTTCATTGTAGCCGGCTGGAATTGACGGAAGTGCTGACATGGCACCACGGACATAACTCACCAAGGTGTTTAGACATCACTGGTACCAGAAGAACTGGTGCATTAATTAGGTATGTAGCCATCCGTGTCAGTTTCCATAAAAAAAAAGGTGATGCATCCATCCATCCGTATCAGCATCCATAAAAAAATGAAAAAAAATACGTTTACACGATTCCAGCAACGCTGGCGCGGGCTGCTAGAGCTGGCCTAGCTTGAAAAATCGTTCACAAGAGGCCAATACCAAGCCAGTGATATCGGCCAGTCTCACTAGCAGCCAGTGCTGGCCTGGTGTAAACAGACCTGTAGGTAGTATGCTTTCCTGCCTGACAACTCCTGCTGGCTGACAGCGCTAGCCTGGAATTTTTTACACCATCTCAATATTAAGCCAGTGCCATTCTCACTGGTAGACAGCGCTGGCTTCGTGTAAACCCCGCTTCAGTCTCCAAACTCCACTCCCACCATCACCAGCCAGCCGCCGCGCGCCGCCACTGCCAGCCGCGGGCCACTTCCGTCCGCGACCCGCGACCCGCGTCCGCCAGTCAGTCAGTTTTTCAAAAGATTTCTTACAAGCAGCACGCGCGTAAATGTGAGTAATTTCAGAAATATTTTTGCGGGTAGTATTATACTTACATACTTAATTGATTTTTAATTTAAATTGAAATAAATAAGTGACAGTCTGACATTATGTAAGTAATTTTAATTTAATGACACATTTTTTATTGTCTATTATTTAATACTTATCCTTTTTTGCAATTTTAAATATAAATAGGTAGGTACTAAGTAGATATTTCGACTCGATAGTCAAAAAAACGTTTGGTGTATGTAGCTGTTTGTCCGCACAACTAAACGGTTCAGCTGATTTGGCTGAAGTTTTGTAGGTTCGTTCTAAATGCTAATAGCTCAACCAATTTTAAACTTCCTAGAAGAACTGGCAAGAAACTTCCCTGAAAAATTTTCAACTACCTTCGCGACTATCGGGAAGCCTGTTATGACAACTTTTATACATCTACTAAACTCTAAATGCTCTAATTCTTTTTTTTTCAAGTTATTTAAAAAAATAGGGACGTGATCTAGCTAGCCAATTTCATCGATATTTTATCCGCACAAGTCAAATCTTTAAATTCATCAAATATGCACCAAAGAAAACGAATATAAAAATGAGAAACAATTAAAAATTTCGTCTTACGATTTATTTAGGTAGGTAAGCAAAGATTTAAATCGAAAGGTAAGTAGGTATCTTTTTTACATGGATGTTTTCGCGTGTTCAAATTGGAATATAATTGGGCATATCATCCATCGCATTGGTGCAAATTGATGTAGAAAGTGGGTCAGGGAAATCGAAGCAACGGCACATACCTAACTAGTTTTTACTCCACTTTAAACTTAAATAGGTTTGTTTAAAAAAAAGTATTGTTTCCTTTTACAAAAGTGGCAAGCTCGCAGCATCCGTAACCGGCGGCGTGCATGTATGAAGCGGTGTATGACGGTGGATAAAGCAGACGATATATTTCAGTAACGTGTCAAATGGCGCTCAATTGTACCTGCCTACCCCTCTGGGGAAGTGGTATGATGGTATGCATTGCGTATGAATTGTTTTCTTTAAAAAAAATTAATTATGAAATATATGAAAGAAATATAAGCATAAATTAACCAAATAAGTACAAAGTTTACATTTCATTGTTTACTTTATTTAATATCACGTGTTATTTGGAATGTTATGTTAACATTCAGATAAAATATTTTTTTAATCATCACATCATTATCATCCAAGTGAAGGTAGATATTAATTATTAAAAATGTAGGGTTCATAATTTACCTGTACGATTATGTATCAATAGGCATATACAATGGATATAAATGGGTTAAACAGTTTTTTAACATGTAATTATCTTTTTACCTGATTGTTTTATTGCCTACACAAAACAATATTTAGGAAAATTAAGTTTGTACCTACCTACCTACCTTTGAAATTACTAATACGACTTTTGGGTTTAGTGACTAACAATTATTATAAAAAAACGTAATAGCTTGATAGGTAAATAACCGTGTTTTCCAAAGTAATTTAAAATTAATGAATTCAAACTCCTCTGAGACTCTGAACAATTTTTTATAAATATCTAGCCAAAGTTGAAACTATTTTTTTAAATTTCTATATATGCAGATGATTCGCGTCTAGATACTAAATATTCACCGGCCGGCTTTTTCCCCCAGCCAGATAATGCTAAAATGACAAGTCATCCTGCCTGAGTGAACGTTCAGCTAAAACCAACTCAAGGCCGACCAGCGTCAGCGTCATCGTTGGTCGATAGTTGAATATATACACACGGACATAGTGATGGGAAAAACGTTAACTAGGTGTATTAACGTAAACATAAACACATATGCACATGTTATTATATTAGGTATGTACGTTGTTGTACTTAAGTGTGCAAAAACTGAATAGATCCACGTTTGTTTGTGTAGTTCTAACTACATATACATTAAGTACCTACAGAAAGAACATTGCGTGAGAATTTCAAGGTTTTATTGATTAATTTAACCGTCTGCATGTTTTAATGAAATCTTGGCGGAACAAATGTGGGAAGATTCATATTTTTTACCATTTAAATTTACTGATATTACACGCATGAACCCAAACGGAACGTTGCATGAGCAGGTGATATCATTTAAATGTTTTTATTGTTCCTCTTGGGTATTTAAAAGGTCGACGCACTCTTATTTTTTTTTGACTACCTACGATCTTGGTAAGAATAAGAGCTTAGGTATTATTAATATGTACATACATGAAAAATGTTTTTTTTTATGTAAGCCTGGCGTGGCGAAGGGCGGCATTCACAAAATTATATAAGAAGGTAGTAACATACATTCAAAAAGGATAGGCAACTATGCGTATCACATAGTGAGTAAAAAGTTTTAGTAAAAAGTGGGCTTTATCTAATTAAGTACCAAAGTCATATAACTCGCTTATAACTCGAGAACCACATTATTGACTTACATACGGTACCTGTTCAATGTTACATTATGTCACTTTTCAAGATTACTCTCGAGATTACTATAGGCTATAAATCATCGTTACGTCATCGGGCCACTGAGTCATACTCATTCATTACATATAATAAATATTATAAGTACCTACTCCCATGCATATGTACGAGTATTTAGTATTTACCAATTAAACTTAAATCTCAAAAAGAAAAACACACATAATGTATGTATGTACTTACAGATTTTTAGTAGACATAACTTGTACGTGAAACACATTTTGATTGATTTTCCTTGCTAAGTATGTAAGTCGCTTTCAAGAATTTTTTAGAACGCTTTAATGGCCATACGATCCAGTACCTACCAAAACAAGAGAAAATACAAATAGGAGAGCGTAATACATGTACCTCCAGGGTATGCCTAAGTAACTCGCTGAATAATTATTAATTAAATTAGGGTTTTAATTAATTACTAATTAATTAGAAACCTTCCTCTTGTGTAAGTGGCATTCTCTATTCAGCCAGTTTCCTTAAACTTTTTTACCATTTTTACTGTATTGTCTGTCCAAGACAAGTTTTTATATTTAGGTAGGTAGGTAGGGTAGGTACTTGTTCGTCGTCATTCAATTTATCGATATCGATATTTCAGTAGTAACATAAATTATCTCGTAACTAGTAATGTTGAGTTCAGCGGTGCGTGTCGCGTAAACGGTTCACTTCAATTATTTCTGCTGTCAGTCACCTAGCTGCATATTGTATGCGCCTTCAAGTAGGTAATGAGAATTCCATTCCCATTACCCCACTCCATGATTACTTAACTTGTGTGACACACATGTACGAGTTTATTGACTCTTGTTTATCTGTGCGTGTTCCCTCTGCTATACCGTACCTACATATTATTTACACGAAAGTACCTAGGTAGGTTTACTTTGCGAATCCTGACATTTTCCACATCACAATCAGAATTGGAGATATCTGCATTATAATATAGTATCCAGTCACTTTATTCGTCCCATACCATGGAGGAAAAATTTTCCTCCATGCCCATACTGTACAGTGGACACGTTAATTTCTCTCATTGATATGAGAGGATTTGATCATACACTTCCGCGGTGGGTAACAGGTGCGGCGAGAAAGTGAGGGTTCTTTCTAGCGGTGTACGAAATGTCATGTTAATGTTTTCGGTTGACGCGGTATAAGAGAGCGACCTATTTTTTTCGACGTTTCGTCTCCACTCTGGATACATCCTCACGACTACGAGAGCGACTTACTTTAGTCGACGTTTCGTCTCTACTTTGGAGACATCCTCATGACTACGCGGACTGCGACGACCTGGAGGACACCCGACACGTCGTCCAGTCAGATGTCAGATGTTGACATCTGACTGGACGACGTGTAGTAGTCCTGCCTGAGGATGTCTCCATAGTGGAGACGAAACGTCGACAAAAATAAGTCGCTCTCTTATACCGCTTCAACCGAAAAGATTACCATAATGTGTAACAGCGGTAAAAGCCTAAACAATCGTTCGAAATGTTGTCTCTTTCTAGTGTAAAGATATGAAAATACACATGTGTGCCTACACATTCTAAACTTAAAATAATTGTGCTCTCGAAGGGGATCGAATTCGGAGACGCGAGATCGCGCACTAGGTAGATACATATTCTGGCACTGCTAGCATGCTACTCGTATAACAGTTTATTTATAACAATAGTAATAGTAATAATTTTATATTAAAACACGAGGTCCACTTCTTAAATGAAATAAACAACAAATAAAATAAATCAAAGACCTGGTTCCAGTAAATATTTCAAATTAAATTAAAACTACGTAATCTTGGAATCTTGTTACATTATGGAAACTTAAATCGAGGTGCGTATAGGAAAACCGCCTTTGTCTGTTTTAAAATGAACCCCAATATAACTGGAACCGTGTAAGGGCTAGAAACTACTGCAAAATATAAAACGGGTCATTGTCTATAGGTTACACGTTTTCTGTTGTAAAATTCTATCATTTTCTGTACTTATCAACTTTCGATTAATTTTCAGTGTGAAGTTTGTATCGAAAATCTTTAGTTTGAAAATAAAAAAAAAACAAATGGATATTTGGTTAACTGTACGGTTTATATGGAAAATTATGAAATTTTACAACAAAAAGGATAATCTATAGAAAAAGATTTTTTTTATATTTTGCAGTAGTTTAGACTGCATACATAGACGGGCAGAGACAATTGAGCGGCATTTGATGCGTTCCTGGCATACATCATTTGCCTCTTAAGACTGTTCAAATCATATTGGTGTAAATTTTTAAACAGCCACAATTAGCGTCCCTACCAGAAATGACGGGACATAGATATAGTAGGTACCCTGGAAAAGGTATTTCGTCGTGTCTTGCTAAAAGTAAATTTTTGTAGATATAAAATAAAATAAAAATTAAAAAGTGTCAAAACCATTGTTAGGTTAGATTAGGTTAGACATGGCATGGTAACAGATGTATTGCGTATGTTGTAATCTGATACAAAATATTGTCAATTGTATTGAAAATGTATGAGAAAAATGGATCCTAAAACTTTGGATTCGAAACTTTAATGGAAGGACACTTTTTTCGTGAAAAAAATTTGGTGACAACCACTTTGCCACTTTTTTTATTTATTGTCCGTATCTCTCAAGCCTGCCGGGGGATATCCTTCTCAAATATAGTTTTTATTATCAACGATATAATTCGTTTCGATAATTGGGCGACTGTCGATCTACTACGTACGATCAGAGTATGCAGTCGCCTTATTAAGTCTCGCCTTAAGTGAAATTCCAGTTTGCATCCATATTACGTCAACGTTTACATCATGTGATGATGATAAAGTATAAAGGCATATAATGAGGGGACTTGTTGCCAAAGATCAGAATAGGTAATATGCCAGTGTTATTACATGGCATAATATTTCTAAAAGTTTTCTACTGAAATCTATGTTAGGTAGTCTAAATCATATATACCTAGTTCAAATTGTCGTTGGGTTAATTACTTTCAATACATATGATATGAGACTTCAAAATCGATAATATAAATAACAATTAATGTTTTATTCCCCAGCATAACATAAACCATGGGTATCGACCTGTACTACGTTCCCGGCTCCGCGCCCTGCCGCACCGTGCTACTCACGGCGAAGGCTCTCGACCTGCCCCTCAACCTCAAACTCACCAATCTGAAGGAGGGAGCTCATCTCAAGCCGGAGTTCGTCAAGGTATGCACGAAAGGACTTCTTCAACACGTTGAATCCATGTCTATTTACTACTACTACCCTGCCAGATTTTGACCACGTCGGTACTCATCTCATGCGGTAGCTTGACGTAGCCATAAGCATTTGAATATTAACAGGGGCTGCGAATACCATACCATGTTGGCCAAATAGGTTATTATTGAATACATGCTTGACATTGTGTTTGAAGGATGTAGTACATTGGCTTGTCGCAAATGATGCACTTCCTGCATTTCACAACTGGCGAAGAAGTGACGAATCTGTAAATATAGCGGCGCGGACATATTTCCTGTTCAGTTTTCGGGTCCTGTTTCCACGGATTTTCAAAGCCAGTGAAGTTCAAACCTGTCGTTCCTATGAATGAAAATCCCATGAGACACCCTATGTACTACAGATGCCTAGATGTTACTATTCCAACGTACTGAAGGAAGGACTTCTAATAACACTGTAAAAATAGTTAGAGTTTCTCGTCCAGTTCAGTGTGGTCCGATCACCTTGGTCAGTGGGTCCGACACATCATAGGGAAGCTGCTGTCATGACACCGTTATCCCAGATATGTCTGGTTACATAAGAAAAACACGAGATATCAACAGCATGCGCAAATGCATTCGAGCTCTTGCACCTGATGATAGAATGGGGAAAGTATGATGGATCATGTCTAAAGCACCTTGGACTACTCTTCCTTGATATACGCGAAATGATTAGTTGGTACTTTGAATAACTGTTTTGTAACAGCGCAAGTTTACCGTCTATTTCAATGTATGGACGAAGAAATAATTGAAGAACTGTTGTGATGCAAACTAAGTCCAACCTGCAGATGGATGGTTCACCGTTTGTTTTGTTTTATGCGTGTACTTAACTCATACTGTTGTTTGTGATTGTGTGAGTCCTGTGCGATGGATTGTGTCTTTTTATGAATCTATCTAATATGTTGGTGATCGTCGTATCTTTATATACCTATCTGTGTATCTATCTTCAGATGTTGGTGATCGTCGCATCTTTATATATCTGTGAATCTATCTTTATATGTTGGTGGTCGTCGTATCTTTATATACCTATCTGTGAATCTATCTTTATATGTTGGTGATCGTCATATCTGTGAATCTATCGTCGTATGTTGGGGTAGATAATGAACATTTGGTAAATTTCGATTTGGTAAAACGCAATCGTGTGTTTCACTACCAGGGTAGACTCATTTCCGGCAAGGCAGCCAAATCCCAAACGATGACCTGGACCTCCTCGACATGGGGCTGTCCAAAGACTTTGGATTTCGATCGTTTTTGGAGTCCAAGCCAAAAATAGCATCACAAAAACTCGATCCTATACCGATCACGGCTGTTTTACACACCGGTACACCTTGTGGGAGCTATAAAAAACCGAAATAAGACCGGTGATGGAATACTGCAGCTACTCATGGGAAGGATCCTCCTCTCGAGTATCTTTTTTTCGGCCTTGGACCCCATTCAACGACATGCCATTCGACTTATAGGCGACCCTGAATGGTCGCATGTAAGACGAAGGACTCCCTCACGAAGGATCTCCAGTCACATTGGTGCAATGTTGACTCCTTGAGTCACTTTTATAGATTACTATGGCTGCTGCTCTAAGGAACTCGCTTCTCTTATTCCGCCCTTCTCCCAAACCCAAATTACTCCAAATATTTGTTACGCCATCGTCTAGTCATAATAAATTGTACTAGAATATAACGAATCATTCGTCTCTTTTCTGCGTGTGTTAAATTTATAAAGCTGGGAGGAAATTATTAGCCTCTCTTAGCCTGGTATTTGTGGGAGGAATGTGAAAGGAACTGTGGGTTGCTACGGGCCAGCACTTTGCAGCAGGTTGGAAACTGATGACTTGGCGAGTTTCTAAACAAGATCAATGCTTGACAGTTGTCACTTGTGGTGTCAGTGATACTTGGGTGTATTTTATTTCAGATGACTATATTTTTTTTTATTTCCGCGATGAACATGTCACCTCACAATAATGGCACATACTGTATTGTTATCCTGAGCGTTATTTGTATGTAGGTACTAGTTTTGCAGTCTATCTGAATAACATTCTGTCTTAAAATATTTATTCACCTGTAGGTGTTATTTTTGTAAAATATTTTCAATCACGTAACAGCTGTTTCCATGTGCGATAAATAAATAAAACTGCGGTACCTAGTTGAGTTGGTAATTGTACATTCTGTTCTGTGTTACCTACTTAAATTTTATTAATATGCATATTACTCATTTCTATTTTGTTTATCGAATCAGATATACCTATCACCACCTATCACACACCTAATGACCTGAAGCAGGATTTATTGAATTTAAACAATTAAAAATTAACTTAATTATAAAAGAGTAGCCTACGGTTTGGTCTGTTTACAACCTAGTTAGTAACTTGGTACTGTTACAGAGTGTATAGTTATATGTACTAATACATATGATATTACGTAGGTGTTGAAAATGTTGTTGAAAAAGCTCAACTCTTTTATACCAAGCAAACAGACGCATAGATAGTGAAATGGCGTGTTCTTTGTGTGAAAACTATTTTTGTGGTTGTTGCTACGGGCAACACATCGTGTCAACAACGACTTGGTTGGTTGCATCGAGATAATGGGTATAATACATATATAATAATAACATAATACACTGTTCCCCCGCTGCGTATCAAGCGGGGGAACGCGGCTCGGGTAATGGGCTCACTCCGGGGCTACGAGGACAGGATGGAGGAGGTTTACAACATTTTGTAGGTTTGTATTAGTTTATTCTTTTGAGTTTAGTTTAGTTTATTTAGGGTGTATTTGTTTTAGGTTACCTAAGTTTATTTTTAGGTTAATTAAGTTTTTTTGTACATAGGTAGATACTAATATAAATTATTCTATGTTTATAATTTGTTCCAATTAAGGTTACAATCCTAAAATATATGATAAATAATATTAGATACATAATATGTAAGTACAAACTTATTGTGTGTAGTCCTGTGGGTCGATTACAAGTTTCGTGTAACGTGTATACGTACGTACGTTACGTACCTATAGTGTAAGTAAGCGTACTGCGGATTATATTAGTAATCTATGGTACTACGCTCGGATTTTGTATGGAAGGAAGCGAAGTAGATTGCAACGCAACGTGACCACCGCGGCGGGGCGCGGCGCTGCCTTGCGTACGGCGTAAAAATCCTTGCGTACGGCGACGAGGATCGGACGGTTACACTAACGTATACGCTACACGCATTAACTTGTAATCGACCCACTGTTATTTATTGTGTTGAGCTAGGTGCTTTGTCACATTGATGACGTTTTAATGCTTTCACCAACACAATCATTTGAATAAGTATTTATGTGGGCACGTTAACCAAACAATCTAATAGTAATATCTAATTTTGGAATACTCTGCTAATATCATTGCCATGTAAGTAACTTGTAACCCATCAATATAGGTGTATCAAGAATGTAGTTTTACAATGTAGTTTACATATTACTCTTAGTTAGCCGTAGACTAGGTATGTAAAAAAATAAATAAATAAATATAGACTTTTCTGCTTAGTCGAAGTCGGACTTATTGCCGGAGGCAATTTCTTCCAGTCAACCTTTATACACTAACAATACGACACTACAACACATTCGTATTGTTAGTGTACAGGTTTCCTCACGGTGTTGTTGTCTTCTTCACGAGGTGCTTTGTAATTTGCACACAAATTTTAACCGAGATTTTAAAATCTGGAAAAATTGTGCGCATACCAGGTATCGAACCCACGACCTCT
>WYDE02156202.1:0-11115 GCA_009867175.2 Adela reaumurella | reverse complement strand
TGAAGAATATTATGAGAGTGCAAGAAGCGGCAGAGGTGTGTCAGGATCGTGGCACGTGGAGATCCGTTGTCTCTCTCTCTACTCCAATAGGAAACAGACGTGACGCTGTGTATGTATGTATTTAGAAGATTAACAATAGAGAAAAAAAACGTCAGGGAAAACGCACGCCAGCAGCAATTCCTTGGGGATAATTGATATGTCTTCTGGTTGCTTCTTCGAAAACGGCTTTAGTTACATTTTACGGTACGCATCCCTCTTCTACATTTAACACTTTTAATGTGCCTCTGGTCTGATGTGCTCGGTTATCTCTCATTCATGCACATTTATACCTTTTTTCACATTATCCTTCTTCATTTAATCCCTTTTAATGTCCCACGGCTAAGCACCGTTTTGTCACATTTCACGATAAATATCTTTCTTCTTCGTAACCCCTTTTAATTATCTCTCTGCTGGGCTCGGTTCGCTCACATTCTAATACGCATATCTTTTGCCACTTTTCACAATAAGTGTCCTTCTTCTTTTGACCCTTATAATGTCCCACTGTTGGGCTCGGTTTTGTCACATTTCACGATAAATATATTTTTAACCGATTACGGCGAAGACAAGGAGGTTATTGTGTTTCGCGCGTGTGTATGTATGCATCTCATATGCAAAAGAGAGAGGCCTATACCCAGCAGTGGGGCGAATGAAATGGCTGCAAAGTTAAGATGTATGTGTGTGTATAGATATATGAGAGGAGTATACGTTACCACCTAGAGCCTAAATCCATGAACCGATTTGAACATGTGAGTTGTCGTTGGATTCGTCTTAAATGTTTGAGTGTCATAGGGTATAATATTTTTTTTAATTGAATATGGCGGACTTTTGACGCCATATTGTAAAGTTTCTAATTTTTTTTTCTTTAAACCCTATCGAGTAGGGTATCATTTTAAAGAGCTTGAAAATACGATTTCAAAAGTATACCACACTTAGGTAATGATTTAGAACTAAAAATTATTAAATGAAAAAATTATGAGGCCCGACTACGAAACTAAAATGGTGTAGTCGGTCGTGTTAAAGGATTGGAATAGACAGCGTCGTTGGTTCAGTGGTTGCGATATTTGGTATTTGATTACCGAAGTTAAGTAATGCTGAGCGCAGTCAGGACTTGGATGGGTGACCGCTTGACCGTTGACGCTGGTAGTGGTTCGGATTCCACGTTAAACTGTAGGTCCATTCCCTCTCCTAACATGGTGGTAAGGTTAAACCCGCCCGGGTTGGTACCACCGCACTGAATGAAAGTCGGTCGAAGCGGCTATGAAACATACTTCGTGTTTTCCATCCAGTTCAGTGTAGCCGGCTGGTATTGAGGGAAGCGCTGATATGGTACCTACCTACGTAATTCACCAAAGAGTTTAGGCTGACATCACTGGTACCAAAAAACTGGTGCATTGGGTGATGTAGCCTTCCGTGCCAGTTTCAATAAAAAAAAATGTTATGTTATGTTATGTCAGCGTCTGTGACTCAGTGGTTGCAACATTCGGTATTCGGTTACTGATGTTAAGCACTGCCGAGCGCGGTCAGGTATTGGATGGGTTACCACTTTACCGTTAATACCGGTCGTGGTTCGGATTCCACATTAAACTGTTGGTCCCTTCCCTCTCCCCGGGTTGGTGCCACCGCACTGAATGACGGTCGGCCGAAGCGGTTATAAAAATAGTTCGTGTTTTCGGTCCAGTTCAGTGTAGTCGGCTCGAATTAAGGGAAGCGCTGACATGGCACCTACCTAATTCACCAAGGTGTTTAGGCTGACAACACTGGTCCAAAAAAACTGGTGCATTAGGTGATGTAAACTTACGTGTCAGGTTCCATAAAAAATCCTCCAGATGCGATGACGACGTAAAGTCTTGCACTCTCATACATCGTGCATAGTTTGTACCGAAAAGTATATCTAGTATTTATAACAGCAGTGGTTCAAAGCGAATCGAACGTCCTGTTTGCTCTAGGGAACGTTTCAACGTTTGCTTGTATTTTCAGAACAGCGGTTTTGTTGTTTTAAAGTTATAACTGCAAACTGTTTGATAATAATGCTAGTAAATGTTCGTTAAAACAATACTTTATTTTATATATTTTATAGAAACACACATCTATCTTAGAAATGTTATGCTAGAAGCACTCGCAACTCGATAGGCGCGATTAAAAATAAAACATGTAATTAAATTAGCTTTTCAGTTGTTCATCCCGCCCGCGTTGCCGACCGGCTACATTTTTGCTCACTGCTCCGACCCCCGAAGAACTACCTAGCTGTTTTTTTTAAGGAAACTGACACTGAAATCTACATCACCTAATGCACCAGTTTTTTTTTTGTACCAGCGACCTCAGCCTAAACAACTTGGTGAATTTAATAGGTTCCATACAATAATTTTTAAATCACCTCGGTAGAATTTTTTTTTTTAAAAGTTAAACAAACGTCGGAACCATCCGATAAATTCGCCGAGAGAAGAGCCGGAAGTTTTCAAAATGTTGTTAAGGGCCCGTAGGCACCTAGCCACCAAATGCCACCATGTCGCGCTCACTGACCAATAAAATCAAGGCTATCGTGCACGGCGGTCGTACGATTTGTTACTTTTTTCTAGTTTTCCTTAAATTTCTCGAAAAGCAATTTCTCTACGGAAAAACTAGACGATAAAGAATTTAATACATTAAAATATCTTTCAAATGACTGCAAAAAATTACATAGTTGTCACTCAAAATTCTAAGATCTTGCGATTGAAAGATTTTTTTCTAAAGCTATATTTGCTATTATTTTTCTGTGTTTCTAAATGACTTTCAACAATTCTGACGTGTTTATAATGGAACCTTCTCTATTCACTCTATTTTTTTCATGCTTCAATTGTTTCTTGGTACTTCTTATTTCGCGAAGAAAAAGTGGACGATTTTGACAATATGACTGTCTACGGCGGCTTAATAGGTTCCATGTCAGCGCTTCCCTCATTTTACTACACGCCTAGATATAAAAGCCTATGCTGTCTCACACATAGTTTAATTGTTGCAGGAAACATAAGCGCAGGCATTTACATTATTTTTATTTAATCATGACAATAATTCTCCACTACGTTCACGGTACTTCGCTACCTGCTCATCTCATCAGTACGATGTCTCCACCTTTGTGGTTAACGGACTAATCGCTTCTAAAATTAATATCTTCCAAATTACTAGACCAATTTTAAATGTGTATGGTGTCCTTGGATAGTTTTTTTTGAGAGCGCGGCATTTGGCGCCGAGCCACCCAGAAAGAAACTAACGACGCCCATGGACATTCGGTTTTAGCGGAGGTTGCGAATGCCATGCCGGCCTGACAGGTGCCTATTCACGCCCCAGTTGAAGGAAGTATTATATTATTTCAACATTTTTCGTTTATATCATCCTCATTGCAGATCGATATAAAAAAATAAAGAACATCGCACAGAAAAATAATATGTAAACATTATATTTGCATATTATGTCAATAGCTCGCCACAAGCCAAATTTCAACTTCCTTGCACATCGCATTAAGAAAAATGGAAGACGCACATAAATTGAAAAAAAAAAAAACCCTCGGATAAATTATATGTCAATAGCTAGTCCGCCACACCCCAAATTTCAACTTCCTTGCACATAGAAATAAAAAAAAATTAAAACCGCACAGTAATAATTGCAACGACCTAATACGGGAATATTCCCATATTGAGGCAAAATTGCCGATTTTTATCGTTACTTTTCCACTTGTTTTTTTTGTTCTGTGTTGCAAATCTCATTTTGAAGTACGTTTATAATGCTCTGATTGTTGCGATGATTGCTAGATTTGTGATTTTTTTTTTTAAGTAGAAAGAGGATTTTTATTCATAAAAACTATTACGGCTGCAGCCAGCTGTCATTTTGTCTTTCACGAAAACTTCTATCTTAGGAAAATCTATCTTTAGGGATATCAACAAATTTTATGTAATTATCAAAAATAACAAGTACAAATTATGTATATACCAAATAAGTTGAAGGTAGGAAACTGAAATATATAATTATACTTAATATGATTTAATATAACACAGTAAGCAGACACCATAATAAAAAGAAGAACGTTTATAAGAGAAAAGAGGAGAAGGCTAACATAGCTTGCTCATGTATACGCCTTAATAGATGTTAATTAAAAAAAAGAGAAATGCGTGTCTTAACAGGTCTTGAACATTGTCAAATTTGAGGCGCTATCTTCAACGGGTCTGTCTACATAAAACAGCTTCGTAGATTTCCTTTATATTCAGGGCATACTTATATTATCTCTACAAAATGTCACTTTGCAGAAATGAACTTTTTATTACGTACATTTTATAGACCATTAGAGAGAATATTACTCGGCTAAGAGTAGGTAGGTACCTAGTTCTTAAAGTAATGTAAAATTCCTTCTTTATAGGACCATTAATTTTAGCTTTATCCGTGGGGCTTATCTGGGGCAAATTATGCCCGTAATACCTAACCCATATGCACATATTAGTGTGGCATGTGTGACATGTTTTAGTAATTGTTAGGAGCCTCAGTGAGCAGAAAAAAAGGGTGAATTCGTTTCAAGTAATTAAAGGAAAAAAAAATGAAAAAATTAATGTTTGAAGATTTAGAAATATGCTCTGTATAATTACGCTCTGCATAATTCAATGAAGTAGATATGACTGACTAATTATTGAACTATGTACAAAAATCCGTATTACGTCTGTAGCCCTCAAACTTGTATGTTGGCTGTGCGTATTTAGGTTAGGTTAGGTTAAATTAGGTAAGGTTAGTTTAGGTTAGGTTAGGTTAGGCTAGGTTAGTTTAGGTTAGTTTAGATTAGGTTAGGTTAGGTTAGGTAAAGTAAGGTTAGGTTAGGTTAGGTTAGTTTAGGTTAGCTTAGGTAAGGTTAGTTTAGGTTAGGTTAGGTTAGGTTAGGTTAGTTTAGGTTAGGTTAGTTTAGGTTAAGTTAGGTTAGGTTAGGTTGGGTTAGGTTAGATAAGGTTAGGTTAGGTTAGTTTTTTTTATTTAAAAGTTTCAGATGGGAACGTAAGTCACGTGCTGCCTCATCCATTGCAGTGAGTCGCCATCGATGAGGCATCTCATATACCTCATTGTGCACTCCATATTTCTTCATATTGATTCTGATTTTGCTATCTGGTTCTATGCTATCCTTTCTAATTCTACTATATCCTTCTCTCAAGCATTCATCTCTTTAACTAAATTTTAACTTTTATTTACCTCTTTTTTGGTACACATTCTTTTGTACCTCTTTTATGCTTGTTCTTTCGCACATATTTCTCTTTTTTTTTCTTCGAGTTCCAACGTTATAAGTTAATATTTTCATTCAACTTTATATTGGTAACTTTTAGAACTGTTTGTATATAATTGTATTTACGATTTTAATTATGCTAGTGAACTAACGGAGCGCAGGGCTACGTTCAGTGAGACCTGGGCATGGATTCTGAACGGTTTATAATCTGTGCCCGGCGATGTTCGATACGTTTTTATGTATGGACTTTTTCTGGCGAGACGAAGTAACTTCATACATAAAAACGTATCGCCCATCGTCACGCCGCGTTCAGAATCCATGCCCTGGTTAATGACCGTTATTCTATGTTTCTATAACACGCACTAGACTGGGACGCATATAGGCAAAATACATTATTTTGGACTTACTGATCGCTCTCCAATAATCGTCATGACCCCTATGACGGTTTTAATTCTATTGATTGAAATTACAGCCGCGAGGTCTATCATCAGAGTAGGTACTTATCTCTCTTATTAAGAGAACTAACTGGTAAGTTACTCTTGAGTACTTGTGGGTTACTCAGGATTAATATGAAATTTTATAGTTACGATGCGTCACGAACTGCAACCATTGCATTTTTAAATGATCTGTATCTGTTCATACTGTACCCATAGCTCTCTATTTACAAATGAGAGTGATCGACGATAGTTAGTATCTCCTAGGACGTTGCAAAGCTAATGTGTTCGTGCTGGAGCGATGCGACGAGGGATCGTGAGAGCACGTCGACAATATCGCAAGATAAGACAGGTTCGATGTAGTTTGTAGTGGCACCACGTTATTCAGTGGTAGGGCACCGGCACGCTTTTATAGTACTATAAACAACATTTAAATATGCCTGTATACATGATGGCACTTACCGTCACTAACCGCATAGCCTACCTACAGGTAACCCACCAATGAGCGCACCTTCTGTCTAGGTACGTATTCATCCGAAGTACTGGTAGGTAACTAGATGCCCGTTCGTGATGTCACTATGTTAGACTAAATCAGACAAATGTATTCATACCTACAGGTTTTTTTATTGCTTCCGAACTGGGTTGCTGTGCTTGAAGCCGAGGCTTCGAGTGCGGCCAAATTCACCAGCGAGGAGGTGTAGGTCCGGCTTGAACGCGGACTAATGTTTTAAAGGGTGGATTAATGTTAGAAATTGTGTTTTAAATTAAAATATTGAAAATATCTAAATATTAAAACGTTTTTGGGAGTAGGTGCCTTGTTATTCAGATAATTTTGTTTTAAATTAAATATTATTATTTTTAGCGTGATTCGGCGTGAATGATATGTATGTGTGTATGTATTATTTTTAATCTCTATTCGGTAATTTCATTTGCCCGTGGTGGCAAATTTGCATACCCCTGGACCCACCAATGAATGAGTGAATCAGTCAGTGAATCAGTGAATTTTATTAAGTAACTAACTTTTACCCGTGGCTACGCCCGCCTTATATCAATCTTTGGAGCAACCCCCCGCCCCCTGATCGCCCCGTATCCCTACTCCTATCCTACCCTACCCCTACCGTACCCCTACCGTACCCCTATCGTACCCCTATCCCAACCCTACCACTACCTTATCCCTACCCTAACCCCACCCCTACCCTACCCCTACCCCACACCTACCCTTCCTCTACCCCAGCCCTTCCCCTCTCACTATACCCATACCCAACCCGTGAGTAAACCTTAGCGCTTTGAACTCTTTCGAACTTCCACACAAATTTTCATTCCCTGTTTAACTCCGTTAGAGGTAAATCTTAACCCTGCTCACTGTTATTTATAAACAGAAGCCTAAACACCAATTTCGTATCCCTAACTTTAAAAATGACAAACTTTCATACAAATTTCATCCCCTATTAAATCCCCTCATTGGATGAATTTTCAAAAATCCTTTCTTAGGTCTCACTTACGTTACAAAAGGAGCTCCAGTGCAAAAATTGCATAATTGTAGACGCAGCGGTTCAGGCTCTGCGTTGTCTGGCAGTGAATGAATGAATGAATACTTTCATGTCCCTCAGAGTTTTATTAAATAGATTAGCTGTTATTATCGTCTTTGCATATTAACATGTTATTCCATGGTATAATCTTTCAGAACACAATGTTTGGTCTTAATCCGTTCAGTGTTTCTTGCGTGCTTGATGCGCTTTCACACAGACAAACGAACAAACAAACAATAATTAACCATCTTCTACCATCTTCACTTATCCGTTTAAGTCGCCATGGTTTATTTTTACCGAAAATATTACCATATTTTTTTCGTTCATGTTTTTGACACGTTTTCATTCTACGAAGCAATAATTAGTAAAACGTGTATAATTTTTGTCTCACCGATGATATTTGATGTTGCTGTTTTTATTTGCGTTCTTTTTTGGTGTCTGTGAAGTGGGTTCCCGTGGTCTGTTCTCAAAGAAATTTTGCACACAGCTTTTTCAAGGTAAATAACCTTGGAAAAGTAGATATCAAAGACCACAAATTGCGCAGAAGCCAAATATATTGAAATATTTGCGGGGAAATCACGTATAGACACAGCGAAAACGGCATTCGGTAGAGAGTGTATCCACTCAAAACGTAAATTTGTTTGAATACCGTACGTAGAATTAGCTGTATACTTAACTCAACAAATTTCAATCTTTATTTGAAAGTAAGGCACCAAAAAAACATGGCGTAAACGGCATCATGAAGAGGGTGACCCGAAGGATACATCACAGGGATTTTGCTGACATGGCGCCGTGATCTACCAGGAATAATGGGATTATTGCCATCCTCGTCAGGGTCAGTTTGTCCCGCTATGTATAAAACGTTCTGACATCGATTATCATAGTGTTCACTCACTCGTATGGAAGCGATTAGATAGAAAGTTACTAATCATTTTACGTGTTTACGTGCTTTCCGTAGAATAATCCCCACTGGTTAAGTAAAATCGTGAAATTTTATATTCTATTCTCGTCTTTTTAGAACAGAAATACCTACTAGAGTGGCACCTTTATACTCTATTCTTGTCTTTATAGAACAGCAATACCTACTTGAGTGGCACCTATATACTTAATTATCGTCTTTTTAGATCAAAAATACCTATTAGAGTGGCACCTTTATCTCTATTCTCGTCTTTTTAGAACAGAAATACCTACTAGAGTGGCACCCCTGGAGTTTTCCGAGTCGTTCAACCTACAAACGTATGCTTGAGCGATCCCGAACTGCACCCCTCTGCATTTCAGTGGTCTTGAATCGTTCGCTACCAGTTCCAGCTCAGCACGGCACATTTGCTTTATAGAAATCCGATATTTTGGAGTTCATATTGGGTGCTTCTGGAAAACTTGCGGAAATATTGTGAGCAATACTGGATGTTGGAAAACGAGTGGAGTTTTGTAAGTAGTTTTTACAGCTCCAATATTTTTATTACAGCGAGGGATGTGGCACTGTTATCGAAAATATATTCCTATTGCGTTCCCAAGGGTCGAATTAGAAAGACAAACTGTTCTAAGGAGATTGCGTTAACTCGCTCCACAGCTAGATCCCCGCTTCTGCTTTCTACCATCGATCCAGCCACCGGAGGAATTGTCTCCATCCATTTGTCGTCGACTTTCCGAAATTTAGAACCAAGCGATTCGAGATTTCATTCGTAATATGAATGCCCAAGATGTGAACTCCCGGGGGAGGTCTTTTTTAGTTCTTTGGGGTTTTCAAGAGTAGGGTCAACAACAATTAGATGTGCTCGACCATGCACATTGTTTTTCCCCCGTCGATGCTCCGAGTACGACTGAAGTCAAACATCCACAAATATAATACACTATATTATTAAAAAAATACTTCTGTGTTGGAAAGGTTCTTCCACGCTTGTCATCTTCGTGCACGTTGATTTATATTGTTCAAATGTTTTTTTTAATATTGGCGTCGGATGTTGTGCTTCAACTTCTATATCATATTTCAGTAAGTATAACGATTGTTCTGGTTACTCCGACGCATATTACGAATATCTACTATGTGAAGCCAAATTGAAACGTTCATTTTATTGAATGCGCGGTGACAGAAAAGGGGCACATAAAGTCGATGTATTTTGTGTTTCCTTAACATTTTCTAAATTTCTACTGCACTATCATACTTCACGAAGTTTACCAATGTCTAATTTCTGTGAAAATGAGATTTTTTTATTCCCTGAAAAATTGCGCCTTCTTCGACTACAAGAAGTATGATAGTGCAGTGCAAAGTTTAGGAAACATCAAGGAAATAAATATGGAGTATAGGTCTCCTTTTTTCTATTACCGTGAACTTATACAATAAAATAAAAATTTTAATTTGTTTCCCATAGTGGATATTCGTAATATGCTACCCCGATAATATGCTGATATTTAAGAATCTGCTGAATATGCAAATAGGAAAGAAATATAAATAATGTGCACGGCCTATGAGTATTCTTAGGACCTACATGATTATAAGCGAAATACACTGTTATAGCTTTTGTGTAGTCCTATAAGAATAAGACGATTTAAGCTCATATCACATAAATGTGACAGAACGTGAGCCTGCAATGATGGAATCAATAAAATAATAAACAATATTCCGATTATTCAATCACCTTCGAAAATCCATCCATCAATTCATACCAATACCTTCAAGTGTCACTCCTAAGGTAAATAAAAGCTTTGCCGAAGATATCGCAATTTCATTTCCGGCAACTTGAAAAGCTTTCTCATTCCCGCCCTAGAATCCGCCCGCCCTACGCTCTTATCTCGCGATGGCACCTTGAACTTATCACCTTTGGGACGTCCCAGACGTCAATATTGCGATATTCGGGAACGGTGATGAAATATTACAAAAGTGCACGTGGGAAGGGTTGCGATGAATGGAAAAAATATACATACTTACATAGGTAATATTATCTTACAGGGGTCGTAAACTGAGCCTACGGCAATAAAGAAGATATTATCTGCGTGATCGGTGACTTAGATTGTCCAGCCCCTATTTTATGTTGATATAAAGTACAATAAAACCACGGTATGCCGAATGCGTCTGAAGAAGACGTACGAAGAATTGTCGGCAAAAATATGATTACAGAAAAGACATAAATATTTAAAGACAGAAGCAGAAAAATATCCCTTAGCAGCCATTTTATTCGCCCCACTGCTGGGTACAGGCCACTCTCATTTACATGATATGAGAGTATTTTAGTCATACATTTCCACGATGACCAACCGGCTTGGAAGTGGGTTTCCTCACGATGTTTGCCTTCAACGGAGTGTCAACGGCCGTTTTATCACAAATTTTAAAGTTATAAATGTTGTGCTCCCAGTGGCTATAGAATACGAACCTCCCGCGTATGAGGAGTGTTCTTCCCCGCTCGGCCAATCTAACAAAGAATAATACACATTACAAAAATAGAACACATAATTGCTCTTATGCCAAATCGTTCTTATGCAGTACTGCAAAGGTGTGGAACGGGCTTCCGGCCAACGTCTTTCGCCACGCCTATAATCCTCAAACATTCTGATCGCCTGTACATAATCTTCCCACAATAACCCTTGTATACATCCGAGCACTATGGCACCCCCAGGTGAAATTGGCTGCATCGAAGCATGCGCTTCGGCACCTCTAATCCTGTCACCCATACCGGTGTTAAAGAAAAACGAGGATATGATCTATTGCAGTGATATTCCCGAAACACGATTTATGAAACTTTTCTCGATAGAATTAATTCATAAATAAAACTCCAAAAACTAATTAAATCTGAAATCATTCGTAATTTTTTTTTTACTATTCAGCTTTAATTTATTATATCATTGCTTAAAGAAAAATACAATTAATTTACAAAGTAGAGCCTAATTCTAG
>WYDE02156091.1:0-11115 GCA_009867175.2 Adela reaumurella | reverse complement strand
AGAGGGAAGGGACCTACAGTTTAACGTGGAATCCGAACCACGACCAGCGTCAACGGTCAAGCGGTCACCCATCCATGACCTGACCGCGCTCGGCAGTGCTTAACTTCGAATCTCGCTTCGAATACAACGAATATTTAAAATCAATTCAATGTCAACGTGAAAAATGCTTACCACCGCAGTTCTGTCTTCCCACTTGTCCAAATTCTCCCAAATGTATTCGCTGAGGGTCACATTCGGGATCTCTACATCAGGGAATGGTGACCTCACCACGCCGTCTTCAGCCAGTGAGCTGAGAGTCCTGGGAACTACCCTGGGGTCCTTCAGAAGGCGGATTCCTGCTTGCAGAGTCCTGATGTGCCTGGACCACATTTTGTTTAGTTACCTACTCTCTGTGAAGTCTCTGAGAGGCTGTTTTATTTTATGCTGTTTTTATCTTTCTTTGTTTTCGTCAAATCATTTCCTAATGCACTTTTCAAAATAATTTCCGTACTTAAGTCATACTTTCTAATATTTTTTTATTAAAGTGATTTAAGACTTAAGAGTAGGTAAGTAATTCTGGCTTTTATTGTTTTATTGTTTAGATTAGATATCCTTTATTTTTCTACTTCGTTTACGTTCTCTTTTAGGTTTTTTTGTGACCTTGAAAAGATTACGTAATTTATTTATTTATAAAAAGCTGTATCTGTCTATGTTTAAAATTACAACCATATCTCCAAAAACTTTGAAGCGCAGAAAGTTCCGAAGTGATGACAAACTTTTACCACGAGAAAATTCACGAATAAAATAAGAAAATTACACAGAAACAATACAATTTACACAAAAAAACTGGAAAAACTTGATGTAAGTAATGTTTATCTCGGCAACACACCCACACGATTACACGCTATCAAATTCGACACAACACTGATGTAATAATCATTATAAAGTGTGTCTGTTTGTGTGCCCTTGCGAGAGGTTTCACTCCTCCAACACATCGTAGACAGAAACCACTGAATTGTAAACTAGACTAGAAGTGCCTTAGCAACCGTAGCACCACCGCGGAACCGTAGTTAGTACCAGGCACTTGTGGATTTTTCACAAATTGTATGAGTTTCATCCATTCATCCGGGCGGTTAAATCTCTGCATATAACCAATCAGGGGCATTGAGGTGATCAGAACAAAACTAAAGTCTAAACTCCTATCGACACAAAAAGGTCAAGCAAGAGGCTGTATACATAAAAGAATACGTAGTGTACATTTTTATTATTTTATGTTTTAATACATTTAGTTTTTTTTTCTGTGTTCGCTTTTACCTAGTCTGATAGGTCAGTACGTTTGCTAAGCTCGTAGCTAGTGGACGTCTCCGTTACCATGAACGGGACGCTCTGTTTGGGACGTCGGAGCAGTCCGATGGAGTTCAAATTCAAATTATTTATTATGCCCAATTAAAGGCATTCTCATGCATGCACAATTTTCTTTTTTCCCCTACATAACAATAACAACATTAGACAAATAAGCATAAATCAATACGTAAACCTATACACAAAATTATCTCATCATCAACACAAGAAAAGTTTACAATTTTTATGAACGACAATTCAATACACACATTAATTTAACTAATAGCCAAGTAACCAATTTATAGGATCTAAATTTATAATAAGACAAAATTAAATCAAATTTAAATAAATTATACCTTATCAATTATTGTAATTTTTTTGCATTTTCATTACAGCTTTTTAGTACCAATAGTCTCTGAGCTACACCGCGAACAGACAGACGGACATGGCTAAACTATAAGGGTACCTTGTTGTTGACTACGGAACCCTAAAAAGGCACTTCTGGTTTAGTTTCCAATTCACTGGTAGACAGACGCGCGGCGTAGCTGGCGGGCGGCGCGGGCGTGTGGGTGACCGGCGCGCTTTATGGAGGGGAACTTGAATGCATATTGGGCATATATGTGTGCGGGCGGGCACTTAATTTTTATTTACGTACGATTAAATGAACAGTGTTGAAATTGTCAAAACGTAATGTCACAACAGCCGAGCGGGCGGGAACTAACTCTCAAGAGGGAGGTGCGAGTTCGATCCCCAGTGAGAGGACAATATTTATATGTAACTTTAGAATTTGTGCTGCTCTACTCTGCTGACACTCCGGTAAAAGAAAACACAGCTAATCCAGAAAGAAGAAGAAATAAATGTTTGGGCCATTTAGGAACTTACGTTAAAGCCGACTGAGGGAAGTGTTTGGTGTTATGAAAAATGGCAAAGAGCCCACGGCGCGCGTTTGAAACCACGAAGGGGCGCGAGAAGTGGCGTATCTGTGGGAATTATCAGTAAATGATACCAGAGAAGAGACCTAGTCTCTGATGATACCTAGTCATTTATGTTTGCGGTTGTGCTCCTTCGCGTTTTGATGACTTCCATTTAATCACGCAGCGTGGAAATAGCCTCGCTGCGGTGTGTGCGTCCGTGGTTTGTCCGCGATCTTGCAAATCAATCATCAGTGCTATCGTGTGAAAGCTTTACACCAGAGACAAATTCGAGATCTCTATCTGTCATCTTGACGACAACCATAGAGTAAAAGGGACTTTGGAATTCTGTCTCTTTCCAGTGTAACATTTGAAAATACACGTTAGTACATACGTGTATTCTCAAAATGCCGAGGTCTTTTACTCCATTGTCGGCTTCAATATGACAGAAAGAGATCTTTCATTAATTTATTTCTATTTCTGGTGTACCTAAAGCTATTTTAAACGATAGCACTGTACAATACATCTTTTTACCCTTTTTAAAAGATCTAAACTTGTGTATATATATACATATATATCGATTTTTAAATCTTTGTATTTTGATGAAATTTACAGAGTACAGAGTTTTTGGGTAGGTATAGAAATCGATCGGGCATGATCTCATTTTCGGGGATATTTATTTTCACTCAAATTCTTGTAAAAGGCGACTAAGGGATAAAGACAAGATTTCGTGATAAAGGTCGTCAGGCTCGCCACCTCTCACCTTGGCACGGTACTTCAACCAAGTCAATGCAGCAGGTGGGTCTTCGTGCCTTACATGCAGCTTGATATATTGTCCGTAAATTTGCGAAATATGGTGGTCGGTATTGTGCTGTAATTTACCGTAGTTCTGCAGCACAACACCGATTGCTCTGCTTACCCCGACTGTCGGGATTCAGCGTGAGTGATATGTATGTACTTATGTGTGTATGTATCTTGTAACAGAACATTTGGTCCATCTTTTGACCCGAGCGTAGCTTGGTCACTCGGTCACGCACCTGTAATAAAATAATGAAAGGCTCACCTGTCATGTTAGTAAGAGAAACTTATACCCTGCAGTGGTTCGTTATTTGAGCTGAAAAATGTGATTTTTAATTTATTTAAATTAATTTAATTTAATTTAAATTTAATTAATCTAATTCTACGAATGAATCTTTTCTCTTCCTAGGTGTATTTTCAAAACGTTACAGTGGAAAGAGACAAAACTCTGAATTCCCTCTTACTCTAAGGTCGGCGGCAATATGGCAGAAAGAGATCTCGAATTTGTCTCTATTTCCGGTGTAATTATTTCAGACTATAGGACTGTAGGTCGTATTTTTATTCATTAAGTAGGTATATAGGTACTTTTAAAATATAATTTGTGGTATCAATTTTAAATCTACCCATTTTGAGAAAATTTACAGTCGGAAAATTATTTCAAATTATTCCTACGTATAACATCATTTATTTATACGACCATGCCACCCGTGCCCGTCATTACTTCAAGAAACAACAAAGTAGTTTATATAATACGTAAGCCCTGCAGTCTTCTAAAAATAACTAACTATATGCTCGCACTGCTTAAGTCCACGAGAACCACACACAAATATAATGCAAGTCATTCTCGTACTGCAATCAATTAGTTAGACTATCACACTAATATTTAAATGCGAAATTGTTTTTGGTGATTTATTCGTGTATTTGTTTGTTGGTTTGTTTATCTTTCTTTCACGCGATAACGTTGCAACGGATCGACGAGATTTTTTGCATAGATATAGTTTATGAACCGCAGAGTGTAATAGGATACTTTATTTTGCTCGCGATTTCGTCCGCGTAGACATTAACGCGGGCGAACCGCGGGTGATAGCTAGTGCCTTTGCTTATAAATTCGCTTCAGTGATTGAGTTACGCTTTGTCACAGCTGGCGAGTTCATCGACCACTGTGCAGTGTGCACCACACATTAGTAATTTATGACCATACATACGAGTACTCACTTTAAGTCCACACACACTAGCTAGTCGAAGTAAGTATCTACACAGTTTTATCTCACTCTTACTCAAATAACCTTTGGCAACGAATCTTTGCTTTTTGGTAACACCACGGAATAATTTCAGAATAATCACGCTAAATAAGTATTACTTTTGTAAGAGAAACGATTTCATAAAAAAACCGCACAAGCGCGAGTAGGACTAGGGTTTATTAGTATCTAAGTACAAATTAAATTATGTATTTATGTATATGGAGATAGTTCATCTAATCTGGGAATGGAAATAATCGACGATTTTGTGTGATAAAACTACAAAATAGACTACAAATTAGGGCTTTTCGGATATTTTCCTTTACTTGTGCTGCGAGACCTTGAACTTGTGTAAAATTTCATGATTTTAGCAAATATAATTATTATATAGAATCTATGATTC
The DNA here is from genome assembly GCA_009867175.2 of Adela reaumurella. Taxonomy (NCBI): domain Eukaryota; kingdom Metazoa; phylum Arthropoda; class Insecta; order Lepidoptera; family Adelidae; genus Adela; species Adela reaumurella. The sequence continues at coordinate 6,445 of WYDE02156091.1, read as the reverse complement.
TAGGTTAACGCGGGAAGTACCCTATAGGGCTTGATGAGTGAATTCACTAGCATCAAAATATGCGATATTCATATATCGCGATTATCATAATATGTGCCTTGTCTTTTGATTGTGTTAACCCAACGCACCGTAGACAACAAAGTGATTCTGTGAGTTCCGTTTTTTCCTTTTGAGGTACGGAACCCTAAAACATTAGCGCCATAACCGGTATGGGTGGCAGGATCAGAAAGACCGGAGCGCATGTTCAGATGCGGGTCGGTGGTGCCATACCAGATTGGAGGAGGTAGACAAGGGTGGATTTGTTACTGTTCCCAGTTCTATTTACTGTGCGCGAACAAACCAAACTAACCGGTTTTTTTACCAATTTTACGTGCTGCGTCCGTCCGTGTGGACATATTGTATGCATGTATAATACAACTCAACACGTCTACGTCAGTAGTATAGTATAGTGCCAGCAGGGAGACGCCACGGACTAGGTACCCTAATGGACCTGACACGCGCCGCTCTATTTATGGGAACCGGGCTCGCCAAAAATTTGCTAGGCGCGCGGAACATAGAAGTATTAAAATACTTACCTGTGGAAGGATATGCCATCTTTAGTAATTCCTGACGTTTTTGTATTGTTTGGGCACGTGAATACGGCACAAATCGTCATCCTGCAGGAAATGTTGCAGGGGTTGCGCGCTCGAGCGAGAGCGAGTGATAGTGGTATTTAAACTACCTCGCGGTTGAACTGACTAGTACGGGAAGCGTTCCGGTGTCGGGTTCTTAGGGTAAATAGTCCGAGGTCTCTACAGACCAATAAAATATTTAAAAAGGGGTCTAAATAGTAATTTTCCAAAAAGGGGTCCTAGAAATGGCTTGAAAACTTCCGCGATCAGATTATTCATGAATGTGTGCTGGCCCCTACACTGATGTACGGGAGTGAAAGTTGGGTATCGTAGACGAAGCACGAAAGCAGAATAAATGCTGTGGAAATGCGTGCGTTGAGGAGTATGTGTGGAGCCACCACAGATCATTATTCCGTGGGAGCCACAATGAAGGACAGATTGAGAAATTGTGAAGTGAGAGAGCGTCTTGGTTTGAAAGTAGATATAGTGACAAGGATTCAGAAAGGAATGCTACGGTGGTTTGGTCTTGTTTGAAGAATGATGATAGAAGACTAACGAAAGAAGTTTTTATAGCGAATGTTAGTGGAAGAGTCGGGAAGGGTCGCCCTAGACGCACGTACCTAGAAGAGATCGAGCAAGTACACCAAAAGAGGCAAGTGCGCAAACCGACGAGCATGCATGAAGAATATTATGATAGGGCAAGAAGCGGCAGAGGTGTGTCAGGATCGTGGCATGTGGATATCCGTTGTCTATGTCCACCCCACTGGGAAACAGGCGTGATTCTATGTATGTATGTAACTATAAATATAAAAAAAACGATTCTGCAGCATCAGGTAAAGGTTTCAATGCTCTTTCAATTCAAGGTAGATATACAACAGTCCTGTCGTAACTTGCCGAAGTTTCTTGCCAGTTCTTCCAGAAAAATTGATTTGCGGCGGGTTATTGCCATATACAATGAACCTGAAAAATGTCAGCTCGATCGGCAGAACCGTTTATGAGGATAATCCAGCGATGTTATTCATCAGTTCTTCCAGGAAATTAAAAAAATATTTAGAACACTCGATCTAGTCACATTTCAAACAAAAAAACTGTTTGGTAGCTACGATGCCACAGATACACACGTTAAATTTAAATTACCCTTCTTTTTTTGGCCGGGGGTTCGAGTTTGTATGACTGCCACCTTTATTTGCGTTTTCCTGGAAAACGGACCAAGTATTACGATTTTTATTGGTCTTTTTCTATTTTGAAATGTTTCTGTAAAAATCTTTACTGTCTATTAGCAACAATTTGATGGCTACATTTCAAAGTTTTGTCTTTTATTGCTCTTGCATTGGAGTGCCGCGATGGCGTAAGTTTTCGGAACGACCAGTTCTGCGAAATGCCATAGACTTGGAAAGGTTGAACAGTTTTATGAAATGTCATAAAATTAAGGTAATTTCATAATATAACCTGCTTGCGTATTGCGTAAGCGTATTCTTACATTGAGTGGAATTTAATATACCTAATGGATTAGTTTATGTACTTGGGTAGTGAGTTCACAAAGGACGGAAAGTGCGATAAAGATGTTGAGAGGCGAGTGTGCAAAGAAAATAGAGTAAATGGCTTTAAATAATACATACCCTGAAAATTCAGGTAATAGCTATTCATAACAGCGTTCATGGACACAGTTCATTAAATAGTCTAGGATATTATAAGAGCTATACCTACCAGAATCCGCGGCACGAGACAACAAATTAGAGGACTTGGACTGGAGGATGGAGCTGGTATATTCTACATCGAAAATTTATCATATTTCAACAATCAAGAAAGGGAAACTATTCCAATGTAAATGAAATACGCACTTTCAAATGTGAAATGGTCATGAAAAAGTTACTTGAATGTTAATAAATTGAGATTAATGAATAAAAAATTAAGAAAATGTATTCTCCCAATTGTACTTTATGTAATAAAATAGAAGGCCAATTCCACGTACTCATGGACTGTGTCAGGAATGAAGAACTTCGGCGGGACCTGAAGATTTCTCTCAAAACAGATAGACTTAATGTATTTTTTAAAATTCTTGACCAACAATTTCATGGTAAAATCAAACTGTGAGGAGAAGTGGTAAGGTTCTTCAGGCTATCGGTTGCTCTTAGGAGTGACCAATAGACTGACGACCAACATGCATTTTAAAGTTGCTGTGAGGTTGGCATAGTCGGAACCGGCTACAGCCCCAATCCCAGCTCCAATAATTTGGAAAAAAAAAACAGCGTTCTGGCCAAGCCTTGGGTTAGTGAGTCAGTGGTATTGGGTATGGTTCAAGCAACATGAAAATATAATAAATGCAGTTGAAATGCGGTCATTGAGAAGAACATGATGGTGCATATTAAAAGATAGAATGAGGAATAAATATGTAAGAGAAAATTGAGGATTAAAAGTAGACAGCGACAACGACAGAGAAAGGTATGCTTAGATGCGAGCAAACGATGGATTCGGGTTGCCGGGTTCAGGGAAGGTTGGAAATAAAATGGAGAAGTTTATGCCCAGCTGTGGACGGCTAAACGCTCATGAAGATAATGCTTAAATGGTTTGGACACTATGAGCTAGTGGATGGTGAGAGACTGACCAAGCAAATATAAGTATGAAGGTAATGCGGATGTAAGTGTCGAACGGGGCCGCCCAATTCGAACATATCAAGACCAAAATATATTATATTTAACCTTCTACGGAAAGGACAAGTAATCTGCGGGCATGTATGAAGCTATGCATGACGATGGATGAAGCAAAGGATGTATGTCAGGAACATGTCAAATGGCGATCAATCGTCTCTACCTACCCCTCCATAATGGAGTGAAGGTATGATGAAGATTTGATTGCATATTGCGTATTTTCAAATAAATTTTCTTGCCGTTGATACATTATACATATGCATGACGCGTTCCAACTACCCCAAAAAAAAATTCTGTAGGTACTTCTTTTGCAGCCATTTTATTCGCTCCACTGCTGGGCACAGGCCTTTCTCATTTACATGATATGAGAGGAATTTAGTCATACATTTCCAAGATGACAAACCGGCTTGGAAGTGGGTTTTCTCACGATGTTTTCCTTCACCGGAGTCTCAGCGGCCATTTAGCACAAATTATAAATTTATAAATATTATGCTCCCAGTGGGTATCGATCCCGCACCTCCCGCTTGAGAGGCGTGCTCTTGCCCGCTTAGCCAATCCGACACTGACACTGCAGGTACTTACCTGCCTATCTTTATAAAGTCCATCATCCAACGAAATTATGTAGGATAGGACACCGTCAGACTGCCTTGTAACCTAGTCACTAACCAAAGGTTACAAGATGACATTTGCGATAGTGGTTGATCTAGATTTAAAAAAGTGACATTGAAAGCATAAACATATTTTATGCTACTGAATGCAAACGTTGGGTAATCCGGTCTGACTCCCACTTTCACGCAGAAAGTATTTATTTTTTATTACTATGCACTCTACGCCTCGTGCGTATTTTCAGGAACACGGTAACTGAAATTGAATAGAAATGCGAACAGTGTCAATAGGTACATTTTCTTGTAAGCAGATAACTTAATAAAGGCGTTTTTAAGACGAGGCCGAAAATGATTTTCTCCATACAAACTCGTCTTTCGGGATTTATGTTTTCCCAACCCGAAAACGTTGTCCAATTTTTGTAATTTTTTTGGTATTGTAATATGGATAGTCCAATTTCTACGCACCAATATATTTTTTTGCTTTCATATAAGTACACGAATAATGTTATCTTTTGCAGCCATTTTATTCGCCCCACTGCAGGGTACAGGCCTCTCTCATTTACATTACATGAGAGGATTTTAGTCATGCACTTCCACGGTGAACAACAAGCCGGTTGGTCTTGGAAGTGGGTTTCCTCGCGATGTTTCCCTTCACCGGAGTGTCAGCTGCCATTTAGTACAAATTCTAAAGTTATAAATATTGCGCTCCCAGTGGGTATCCCGCTTGAGAGGCGTGCGGCCAATCTGACACTACCAATGTGAAATTGAATGTGGTTCAAATAAAGAGTTCGTACTTCGGTGACACCTTAATTTGACGACACCATAGTTTGATGTCAATAAAATGAGTGCGGGGCGGCTCAATGTTATTGATCGCCGATCTTCTTTTTGCAGTTCTTATTTTCTTATATTCCTTATTGTTTCTACACCTTACATCACCCATATTGAAACATATTAATGAATCTAGCGCAAAAGTTAGCCTTACTTTCAAGTCTAGACCTTTCCTAGCACAGGTAAGAGAAACCAGTCAGACCAGTTGGCATGGTACCTCGAACTCGCGACACAACCCGGCAACAGTGCCTATACACGTATCAACATACAGACTAAAGTTTGTGATTTAATGTTTGTTCAGAAAGTAACAGACAAGAGAGAATCTGTTCCTTTTGTGAGGTTTTTGAAATGACCGTGTGGGGCCAGTACTTAAAAGAATGACCCCACTGCCTCTCTTCTCATGCATGTCGTAAAAGGCGACTAAGGGATAAGGACAAGATGCCATGCTTAAGGATGACAGGCTCGCCACCTCTCACCTTGGCACGGTCCTTCTACCCATTCATGCAGTAGGTGGGTCTTCGTGCCTTACATGCTGCTTGATATCTTCTCCGAATAACTTGCGAGACGTGATGGTCGGTGTTGTGCTGTTTTTTACACGTGTTCTTGCAGCACAACACCGATTGCTCTGCTTACCCTGATTGTCGGGATTAAGCGTGAGTGATATGGTATGGTATGGTATGAATGGTGTAGCTAACCCAGCCTAAGGTCAGCAGTAGATACCTAATGCATGATGAAAATGTTGACAATTGTATAGTTAGGCAGAAGTCCTGCCAATAAATTTCAAATGTTCTGCGGGTCGACGACTTAACTCGATGAGCTCATTCACCCAAAAAACTCGATGAATTCAACCAATCAGAAACGTTAATGAACTCGACGCTGTTCTCCGATAATTTTATTTGGGCTGATGTTTTTAGGTGAATGAGAGGGTCGAGTTACGCAGGTCGACCCTCTGCCGTGCGTAGTTGCGTAGACGTTTGGCGGCGTCTAACTGACTGAAGGCACGCACCATTCAGTCAGTCTATACTCCATAGCATACAAATGAGCAGTAATACAACAGCATGGCCGTATAGGTTATATACAGGGGTTTGGTAAAGAGCATGCATGAGTCTATGAAGTGTGTGTGTGTGTTACTGATGAGTGTGTGTATGTATTATTATTATGTTCAGTTGAATCATATTTAATGAATTATGTTATATTTTTAATAGTGTTTTCATTCATGTTATATTATATATGCATATTATAAGTATATGAAATTATTGTGTATTAGTATATTTATGTATGCCTTATTTATATGTAATTATTAGTACCGTGTGGAGACAGTACTTAAAAGAATGACCCCACTCCATCTCTTCCCATGCATGTCGTAAAAGGCGACTAAGGGATAAGAACAAGATGCCGTGCTAAAGAGCGACAGGCTCGAAACCTCTCACCTTGGCACGGTACTTCCACCGAGTCATGCAGCAGGTGGGTCTTACTGCCTTACATGCTGCTTGATAAGATATCTTGTCCGAATACCTTGCGAGACGTGGTGGTCGGTGTTCTGCTCTAATTTACAAGAGTTATTGCAGCACAACACCGATTACTCTGCTTACCCCGATTGTCGGGATTCAGCGTGAGTGATACGTATGTATGTATTAATATGTACGTACATTTGAAATATTGTCCTTATGTTGTATTTTTTAGTACTGTGTATTTCATTTCCAAGTATTCCTAAATGTCTCTTTTCTCCAACGCTTCCTTTCCTCTTTTTTTT
>WYDE02155980.1:0-11117 GCA_009867175.2 Adela reaumurella | reverse complement strand
GACTGGAAGAGATTGCCTCCGGCAATAAGTCCGCCTTCTGCTAAGCAGAAAAGTCTATATTTATTTATTTTATTTATGTAAATGAGAGAGGCATGTACCCAGCAGTGGGGCGAATAAAATGGCCTCAAAAGGAAGTTCCCATTCAGTCTTTTCAGAACTATGCCTAAACATTCTTCAACGTTGTCCTGAATAGTTCAAGAATTTTAATAAATATATAAATTAATTGGAATAAAGCCGCCTTGATAAAATACTATTCTATTAATCGTCTAGGACATCCGAATGCCGTTGCCTCTTCGTTTTTGTTACGGCCACTATAAATCGTGGGCTGAGCTCTCTCCAGACAATTATTCCCTAGGAACAGCAGATTAGTTCCGAGGCATATCTAAATAATTGAGGTTGTGCGAGCATGTGGAATAATTGGGATTACATTCCGTTCCTTCGACTTGTGCGTCTACCGGCTTAATATCACTCGATTGAGTGAAGAGGTTCCAACCAATGGTAAGCGTTAACGCTCTCGACACGGGCCAGTCTGATTGGTTGAAATCGTGACGTTGTCCCTTCACACAATCATGTGATGTTAGCACGGTAGACGCACTGTTCTTGTATCCATTGCGTCTACCAGCTTAACATTTCATGAGGGAGTGAAGGGGTCTTAACCAATCGCAGGCGTTAATGCACTCGACACGGCCAGTCTGATTGGTTGAAATCGTGGCGTTGTCTCTTCACTCGCTCATGTCATGTTAACACGGTAGACGCACTGGACTTAGATATGACTTAGTTAGATGCATTACTCCTACAGTAGATAAATCAAAAGAATGTGCTAAGAAATTACCAAATTGTGGTGCTCGATTGTGTTTGCCTAATAAAGCCTTCCGGGAAGCATATTACAATTGTCTAGTGGGCGAGTTTTTAATTTTTTCTGCTAAGTTTTATTCCTTATAAATTTTCGTCGACTTTTTGACACGGATTTGTAGATTAATTCATCTTCTTTACGGAACAAAAAAATTAACTGATGTAACTAGACTTTTTCGCGCGCCGCGGCGTCGAGAGCCGGCCTTGACATAAACTCAAATATCTCGTAAACAAAACAAGTTACATCAGTAAAGTTTTATCAGTTTTCTGTTCCGTAAAGAAGATGAAATTATCTACGAATCCGTGTCAAAAAGTCGACGAAAATGTATAAGGATTAAAACTTAGCAGAAAAAATTAAAAACTCGCGTAGTAGATAATGGTAATATACGGCCCGGTTCCACCCTTCTTTCCACATTCTCTTCGTATATTTGTTTGGTCATTCTCTCATCAATCAGTGTTCTAAATTAATAAAATACTTTTTTGGATGTTACACGTCTGTCTGATGGGCGGCCCGTCGAACCATGATTTTTTTCCTTTTATTCAAATTGTCCATGCAATAATAGGGACGACACTGCCAGTGTCATCGCCGCCGTACACGGCATATAACCGCTCACACGAAACGAAGGCACGTTTGGTTATTACCAAAATTGTTTTTTGCCGCGAGACAACGATGCCATACATACAATATTCAAACCCGTATTTCCATACAAATCTTGTTGCTTGAAAATCCGTATAAATCCGTAACGATATATGACAACGCTGCCGTGACACGTGCGTTATATAGGGCGTATGGTTTCAGCGCTGTTACCGGCGTAGACTCACTCGACGTGTCGAGGTCGCCGTGCGAGTATGAAGCACATAGAATTTGTATAGACTTCACTATCTGTGTCACTGTCATTTCTCACTCACTCACTCGAGTGAGACGACGCCGGTAACGGCCCAGTTCCGCAATAGATAGCGCCACTAGTATATACTCGAAAGTGTCTGTAACTCACGGTAGGAATGTTTCTACATTAATATATGTATAAACTGTTAGATTTTTGTTCATTCATCGAAATAATTCAAATGAGAGCTTTGCAGGTGAGTGTTTCCGTCGACCTAAGGTGTCGGATTAGACCGTTGCCCGTCCTTGAGACTTGTACTTTTTGGGAACTGACTGAAGAAGAGCTCACTTGTGTATGCGGGTGAGTTATAAATAATTTATTGATGGTCTTTATAGAAAGTATCAAAATAGAGATAGATAGAAGGTGTATATCCATCTCTTTCTAGTGACTCGCTTGACTTATGCCGTAAGAAGTACCAACAACGAGAATCAACAAACGAGAAGCGTAAGCTGCCTTCTTTGGCTATTGACACTTCTTATCTGGACGTTAGTACATATATAGAATTATCTGTGCCGCCGTAGAGTTTACCATTTTTTTTTTATTGCCAATGGAATAATAATAAGAGGATACTGCAAGTGTCCTCGTCATGTCGTGTGGCGCCACTGTAGTCTCACTGTAGGCATCCCCTTCCTTTGCAGCCGTTTTTGTTGCCCCACTGCTGGGTACAAGAATGTCACATTTATATGATATGAGAGGATTTGGTCATACATTTCTCCCTTAACGGGAGTGTCAGCAGCCACTCATATAGTCCGACATAGATCATTTAGGGCGTGGCTGGGGGCGACACTATCGCGTCATCGCTTACATAATTTAATTACATTCGTTTAGAATTCGTTTGGTATGGCGATCGTTTAGGTCAGTCGAAATTGGACGCCCAAAAAGATCTATGTCGGGTTATATTCTAAAGTTATAAATATTGTGCTCCCAGTGGGTACCGCTTGAGAGGTGTGCTTGCTCTTATTTGCCCGCTCACTCATCTAATCTGATACTCATATTCCATAATATTTGAAAGCATAAAATTCCACAATATTACGTAACAATTAAGTCGGCCAGAGCCCCGCACAAGTGCAGGCTCAAGCGTTAAGACAAATTAATTTAATATTTACATATCTATATATTACAAATACATTTACTTGTCTATTATAAATACATGCATCCCAAATTCACACTTGGAACAGAGTACGGTTGAGCCATGTGTCCAATCTTTGACTTTCTTACCTTACGTTGCCTGCGTTGCCAACGGTGTATTGTGATTATCTGTGAGCCGACTGGTCACCGATCGCTCCGCCCAGTTCCGTTCGCCCAGGCCCAGTTCGCGTAGTGCGTTCTGTACAGAACAGTTGAGGATGGTCTCGCGGGGGCTGTAGTTTAGTATGGATTCCCAGAAAGGCATTGCACCTGATCAGGATACCTGATAGGCCTTTCGCGCGGGAATAAGTAACATCTGGGTTCAGATGTTGCGAGTGGTGAGCCACGTAGAGCTCCACTACCAATGCGGAGAATTGGAAGACGCGTACTAGATCGTGTGTCGGTGCTACGCACATTGATGCGGACGTGGTTTGGATAAACCCGCTAGTATGAACTGCTGCAAGGGTTCCGATACCGTTTCGTAACGCTGAACACGGTGGTGGTCATATGCACTGCCACGCATATACACAGTTTGCGAAAAAGATTCCAGGAGTCGTAACGTAAAAGTTGAGATACCTTAATGGAATAGAAAAATACAAACTCATCCAGTCAGTTCGTTGTCGATCTCGGAAAGCGTTGCATCTTCAGGCGCCCCGAGCCGGAACTCACGTTTCGGTTCGGAGCGCTCGATGATACGCTCCTGCTGCCTGAGGTGCGGCCTATGGCTGGGTGAGGCTAAATTAAGCAATGCGAAATTTAAAACTGCGGTGCCTGATCAGCCATAATGATCCCGCGGGGGTAATGCCCCGGGGTAGTAGACGTCTGCTTGTTATACGGGTGACGGTGCACACAGTTGGACGTCTATAAAGTAAAGTCATGGCGAAAGGCAAAATCCCATAAGTTTGTACATACATACAATTTTTTTAACACACTTAAAGGATTAATTTCCAAGAATCGCTAATACAATAGAACTCGTAGCACCAATTTCCATATCTGTGACTTTAAAAATGATGAACTTGCATAAAAAAAATTATCCCCTATTCAACCCCTTTATGGGATGAATTTTCAAAAATCCATTCTCTGTGCCCACCTAAGTCACAAATGGAGTTTGTTTGCAAAAGTTTAATTATTCTAGACCCAGCAGTTTACGCTGTGCGCTGTCAGTCATTCAGTGACTTTTACAGTTTTGTTAAATAGATAGGTTGCACCATGAAGTTTACTTTATGATTAATCTTATTTTAGAATTGTATAATATGTATTATTATTATTTAGCCTTGACTGCACACTAGACATTATGAAGTATATAATGATATATTATTTATTTTTCAACAAATTTCCAATTTGCACACCCACTGCAGGGCTTCGGCCTCTCATGTTGGTGTGTATGTATAATTTATATTAAATATACAATATTACAAATATTGTGAATAGAAATGTATAAATAATGAAGAAATAAGACCATCATAATAATATCCATCAGTGTGGCGTGGCAGAGATTAAAGGAATTTGTGGTGGCAAATCGTCTGTAGGCATTTTATTCGTCCCACTGCTGGGCGCCTTTCTCATTGATTTCATGTGTGAGGATTTAGTCATACACTTCCATAGTGACCAACCGGCTTGTTCAAGTGGTGACTAGAACAACAAATTTACATATTTTGTTCACAATTCCACTGCTTTATTAATGTATACACGGTGTTAAGCTTTATTTGACCTGATTTTGAACTGAACTGTGGGGGTGATTCTGTATCTGATACTGAACAGATTTCATAAAAAAAAATTTTAGTTATTTTTATTATTTTTTCCATAGATCTTCAGAGTACGTGAGCCGTGTGGGGCCGGTACGTAAAAGAATGACCCCACTGCATCTCTTCCCGTGCATGTCGTAAAAGGCGACTAAGGCATAAGGACAAGATGCCGTTCTAAAGGGCGACAGGCTCGCACCTCTCACCTTGGCACAGTACTTCTTCTACCCATTCATGCAGTAGGTGGGTCTTCGGACCTTACATGCTGCTTGATATCTTGTCCGAATACCTTGCGAAATGTGGTGGTCGGTGTGGTGCTGTAAGTTACCGGTGTTCTTGCTGTACAACACCGATTGCTCTGCTTACCCCAATTGTCGGGATTCAGCTTGAGTGATATGTATGTATGTATAAATGAAACAATTACCATTAAAATTTTTGTTCTTTTCTAGTTATACAGGTATGGAAAGAAGCTAGCCCAATAAATTTGGTTTTAAATAAATGGCCTATAGACGCTAGGGAATACAGATTAGTACCTACCTATGCAAAATTTTTTCAATAAACCGGATACGGATAAATCTGTACACATGGCAACCCGCAAAGCTGTTTTTGACAGTCAGGGGAACCATCATAACAGCGACGGGAAAACCTAGTTGAAATGCATTCTAAGTTGTTATAAAATATTTAAATTTATTTAGAATTCTGTATAACTTTGTAATAAAGAACCTTTAAATAAAGAAGAGATGGTTATTAATATAGTATATACTATTATAGTGACTGGTATAACGTTTACAGATGTACATCGCTTCTTCTAAAATGTATTTGTTTAATAACAAGCTGATTGTCTTGTATTTTTCTTTCTTTTCATGCTGCTATTACCCTATCGACTCTTTTCTGTCTCGCTCTTGATTCCTGAACACTCGATCGACACTGCCCACACTCCGTTCCGACACGATCACACTCGCCATGTACTTTCAAACTTACTACGACCCCCACACAAAACGTCGCCGGAAACGGTCAAGCTCAACCGAAAAAATATAAACTTAAACACACAATCTTGGATATCTAACACGACTGACACTTGAACCTATCTGTAATTGTGCTCTCCCGGCCGTGCCACGCATTTATATTTTACCTCTTATACAATAAATCGCTATACAATCTTATATGTTTTATTCGTCCCCAAGTAGTATCACTGACAGACGTGACCGCACACATATCCCCTACTTCCGTGAACCCGCCGACAACCACAGCCTCGACATTGCCGGGGCCCTCGTCGGAGGAAACTGAAGCAGCTTTCCCCGCTGTCCTCAAAGGCTCCCAAAAGCAGAAAGTTCCCCCACCAGTACCTCCAAGAGGTTCACCTAAGAATAAACGCGGTGGCGGAGCCTCGGCATCAAGCATCGACACTAAAGGTGATTCTTATTTCAAATCCTTGGATATCTCCATTTCTGAGTTCCCCGTGCAAACACCATTTGCGAGCAGTGAAGACGCTTTCTCCATGCGTAGCTGTGGCCACAATTTGGGATTTGGAGTTCTTTCCAGGAATACCAGAAGTCCATTTGACATTGGATGCAATGTACCCTCAGCCGAATCGCACCAGTCATTAAGTGTACCCCGACTTATGCAGTCAAATGATTTTCTAGAGTACGCTGATGAATGGAGTTCGGGAACCAAGTCAGATCATGGTCAAACCTTAATGATGCAAACTTCGGTTATGGGAAAGTTTAATGTGAACACATGCATAGGAGAGCACTTAGACTCTATGGACTATAGCAGTGATTCGTTCACAGATACAACCAGTGATGAAGAGTTGAAAAAATCATCTATTTCTGTAAAATCAAATAAAACTAAACAAAAATCGAAGAGTTCTAGTTATTACATCAAAGAATTTGTAAAAAATATTGGCGATAAATTTACTAGAAAGATACGCAAAGAAGATATACCAAAAAGGAGTTCTAGTGTCCATAGTGCCTCATCAGATTCTGTTAGTTCAGTTTTAAGTTCTGATAAAGTCGAAGGTCACATTGGAGATAAATTCACGAGAAAAACCCGCAAAGAAGTTGTGCCAAAAGAACGCCCTAGTGTCCACAGTGTGAGCTCTTCAGAATCGGTAAGTTCAGCTGACGAAATTGACAATAAAGGTGTTCAAAACGATGAAATTAAATCTCATAAGCTGGAAATCAAAGCGACAAAAGAAAAAAAATATTACGCAAAAGGGTATGTGAATCACATAGGGGAAAAGTTCATGAGAAAGGCACCTAACGAAGCTATATCCAAAGAACAGTCTAGCGTCCATGGTGTGTATTCTTCAGATTTTATAAGGTCAACTGAAAAGCCTGATAATGAATCTGGCAAATGTGAAGACATTACATCACATAAAACTGAAACAAACGTAACAAAAGAAAAACATTATTATATGAAAGGATTTACAAGTCACGTTGGTGATAAATTCATGAAAAAGACATCCAAAAATATCTTACCAAAAGAGCGTAATAGAGTACATAGTGTGAGCTCTTCAGATTCACTAAGTTCAGCTGAAGATATTGACAAAGACAACAAAGACCCTAAAACAGACAAACCAAAAGCACAATCCAAAAAAGAAAAATGTGATTACATTGAAGGATTGGTTAGTCACGTTGAAGGGACGTTAACAAGAAAGATGCCCACAGAAGGCAAACAATACGAACACACCAGTGTCCAAAATGTTAACTCTTCAGATTTAATAAATGCAGCTAAAACACTTGGACAAAGCGACAATAAAAATATGAAAGGAGATATAAAACAAGAGAAATATGAAGTCAAAAACGCAACAGAAACATTAGCATCTAAAAATGGAAAGAAAACAACTCGTAATATACAAAAGAAAGATATAAGTAATCCAACAGAAGTAAGAAAATTATCTGGATTCAATTTCAGTTTCAAACGTTCCGTAAAGAAGCGACTACCTCTAAATTCTACCAAGAAATCCAAACTGAATATCGAAATACGACCATACGTAGACAAAAAACCCGAATATGTGTGTCACAAAAAAGCAAAACCTAAAATAGACCTCTTTCAAAAGCACATTTGGAATGTACAGACTGAAAATGATTCTGCCAGGGGTTCTCTCAACTCTATACAAGATGAGCATTTGTCCCAATGGGAGAAAGAGACAGCAGCAGTTGAAAGAAGGCATTCGGATCTAGTTGACAATACAAAGAAAATTTTTGAATCCACTTCATATAATCATGGAAGTACAATTTATTTTGACAAAAAAGCACAGTCTTCATTGGTTACTACAGCGGTAAATCCAGTTCTCTCAAAATCGATATCGGGGAATGTACACGAGAAAATAATGAAATTCTCCTCCAGCAATTTCTCTGGCAAAGGCGAAGCGAAGACAGAGTTCGTGGGAGTAAAAAAAGACTTGAAAGACGCTAGACGCTTTAAAAACGGTAGAAGAGAATTTACAGTTGTCAAAACAAATTTAAGAAATCTTGACGCAATCGAAGCTACTGCTCCAGTGAAAGCGCCAAGATTACGCAAGCAAGTCACAGAACCAGAGAAACCAAAAGGAACGGGCTTTTATCAAATAAGAATAGATGTGGTAGAAACGGTGTAAAATCTTATTTTCTTAGTATTTAGAATAAAGACCCTTCCTCGTTTTTGTAATTTTAAGTGCATGATATATTTTTGGCACTGATTTTTGTGAATGTGATTTTGCACTTATTAAATAGAGTAAGAAAAAATTTATATCAGTGATTTCTTCATTATTTATACACGTTTTTAGCTTTACTACACAGTGTTCCAATTGCATACTCTTATTAGTGTCTATAATTTTTTTTTAATTAGATTTTTTCTAATGCAAACTTGTGATGGTCTTAAAATACAAGTTAATATTTCATTAATGTGGATTTTTTGTTTCTAATTTTGAGACATATTTATTTATGCGAGTTTCTTCATATCATAAGTATATTATGAAAATGAACGTGTACAATGTACTCATTTTGTGATATATATTTTATTGTTGCTATTGTTTACTGTAAATTTATGCTCTAAATATTATTTTGCATCTACTGCATGAATTCCTGATTACTTTTTTGACAATATATTTTTTTGGTTACTTATAAAAAAATTCTATGTACCTTGGTAACATTGTTTTATTAATTTATTAGTAAAGTGTGAGTAAGCAACAATTTAGTATTTTCTTTCGATATTTACAAGCAAGATACCCGTTAGCTGAAATTATTAGTTATTCTGTAAAATCACATTTTAACAATGAGTAAAAACATCACCTATCCATATACTAATTTTTCCGCCCAATATATATAGGTATATTGTGAAATTTTATCCACATTACATATTTTTGATATGGGGATAGATGTCCTTTGTGGATTGGAAAAAAAACGAAGAATATTTTTAACTTGAAAAGTTGGCATGCGTGGTCGTGGTCTTGATGACATAAACCTTTGTTTGACTTCAAAAAGCCCCGAAGAAAAAAAGTACAATGGCGTTAAATCACATTATCTGGGTGGTCAATTCTGATCACCAAATTACACTTTCATTACTGAAGATGATTTTCTTGAAAAATCAGCATCCACTTGTTTTTCCATAATCGTTTAGCCCTCCATTTTTAATAACCGTGTACTGTATTGGGACTCTATGAATCAATAAAAACTTTTCTATCAAAATTCCTTCTTGCGTGTTTTTTTTACCCCCAATATAAGTATACAAACTGCTTCTTTCTCCTTTGTCTTCTCCTTAACACCCAAAGGAGGGTAGAAAGCACTGCAGCAGCGTAAAGCTCGGCTTTCTGCACGATTTTTTCGTTTGTATATTTCTTGTTTCTTCGGTGTTTTGTGCATATACATAAGTTCCTGTCTGAATTCAATAACATAATGTGTTTACATCCAGTCTCACGCAGTTCAGTGTAGCAGGAGAAAACAGTTACGTCATAAACTTTCATTGAACAGGATTAAGGTACTTTATACCCATTGGCGTAACTGTATTTTCTTATTTTCTTCCTATTTTTTTATATGAAATAAGTGACATTTATTCTGGGCAAATTGGATGTTTATTTTGTTTTTTTGTATTTCTGGGGCGAACCACGAGCTTTCTGGGGGGACCAGCCCCCCCCCCTCCCCCGGGCCCTAGGGCCCTATTATACCCGCCAGGTGGGACGACGAAATCAGGTACGTTGCGGGCAAATAATGGATTTGTGTTGCCGAGTGCCGGGAAGGTTGAAAAAAAATTGGACATGCGCATAGTGATTCTATGTAGTAGGTACCATTAATTGGTTTTACACTAAACATCTATAATTAGAATATTCAGTTCATCCATAGTGAACTGTCATTGCCTCAGCCTCAAGTCTCAACTGATCAAAGCCATGCTGCTAATGCCAGCCCCAATTCAATGTTGCTATCGCTTTCTCGCCATAATTTTACTGTCTCTGATAGAGTAGGTAAGAGAGAACTCACAAAGCTCTACTATCTCTGCTTCACTCCCATGTGAGTAAAGAGATTGTCCAGCAGCCTGGCCTGAGGTGTGTTGCACACACAAAATAGTAATAGCCAATGGTTCATCATGATCATGCAGCTAGAGTCTCGAAATTCCCCCGTAACCACCAAAACCAAGACCAAAACAAACTTCAGCATCATGCAGCTAGAGTGTCGAAAATTCCCCGTCATCTCGACTTTTTTTTAGAGCACCAACATGATGGGTTTAGGACCAGTTTTGCTAGAGATATGACCATAACAAACTTCAATATCATGATCATTCACCTAGGGTCTCGACAATCCCCCGTCATCTCGATGAGACATTTTGAGTACCAGCATGACGGGTCTAGGACCAGTTGCCAGAGATATGAGCAAAACAAATTTCAACATCATGATCATGCTAGAGCCTCAACAATCCTCGCCCCCTTAGCGCACAAGTAAAGCTAGCTCCTTCCCTAGCCGCGCCGCCGCTGAGCTGCTGCTCTACGCCGCCGCCGCCGTTCGAGGACATCTCCACGTCGGCCACCGTCTCATCCGTGTCCACTCACATAGCCACCTGCCGCTCCTCCCGGACCAACTCCAGGTAATATCACAGCCTTCTTCAGTAATATTCAACCGTGTCGTCCGTCCTTTCATCTTCTGTGTGGCCTCCACTCACAGCCATAGTGTAGAATATCAAATCATTTGGCTGCTACTTCACTGATGGATGTATCAAGTGTGTTACACACACTTGGCCATCTGCCACTTGGTCACTTCTGTCACTCTTACTATCCGCTTCACTCGCCGCTTTATCGTGTCTAAAGCCAAGAGTTGGCATTGTGCTGAAATGTACCACAAGTGACAACTGTACTGATGCATGACCAAACCTAAGCGAAGGACCTTGTTGAAGGCGTTGGTGATGTACCTCTTAGCCTTAATCTTGATCAGAAAAATACGGAAGAAATATAAAGGAAAACGTCTGAACCGGGGTTTGAACCCGGGACCTTTGGCCTTAGCTGCCACTGCGATACCAACTTCGCCACCCGGACCTGACGTGT
>WYDE02155869.1:0-11118 GCA_009867175.2 Adela reaumurella | reverse complement strand
ATAGCAGTTTCGACCGACGTTTCATTCAGTGCGGTGGTACCAGCCCGGGCGGGTTAAACCCTTCCAACAAGTACGATTAGGAGGGAAGGGACCTACAGTTTTTCGAGGAATCCGAACCTCGGTCAGCCTTTAACTGCCGAGCGGTCACCCATCCAAGTACTGACCGCACCCAGAGTTGCTTAACAATCAATAGCGACAATAACAAACAATATCCTAACGTCAATATCTCTCAAAGTTTGCAGATCGTGTGATATTTGCTATTTAGTATTTGCACTGCGTGTCTCCGAGCCACGGTTTGTATTTAGTCCCCTCTGTCTGTCCGTACCATGCTCCACCCACTCTGATGATGACTTGCCTTTCGATATCTATCTCTTCTCCGGCCACTTGGCCACGTTCGATCGTCGGAGCACTTCGATGATGTTTGCATTCGATTCAGATGTATTTATTGATAAATTTGTTTGTTCGGATCGTGGTGCTTATTTTATTTCCACGTCAGACCATTTGCGTAGGTTGAACATATCTGATTGACTTGTATGAGGGGTTTTCTTGTAAGTACATGTTTGTTCGTAGTTTTATTCGGTGCAAAGTTTTTTTTGTAAAGGGCTTCACCCACGATATTTGTGTACTTGCACCCACCGCCCTCTCCCCCGTCCCGCTGCCCCAACCGATCCCAACCGGGTTACACACACTCCCCCGGCTGCAACGCTTTCCCGCCCCGTACGGGAAGAGGTATGGTACCATGGCGTCAAAATTACGAACTTACATAGGTACAAACTTTCATCCCCTAATTATATGATGACCTTAGGGAATGAATAGTATCTTTAGAACTGCCTGTAGGATGTAGAACCGGAAATATTTTCTGTTTTACGTAGTCTGAGGATCGAGAATTCAAATAGGGTACGTAAGCAAGCATCAATCACCACAGGACATCAGCGGCCTGAGTAGTTAAATCAAATGTAATTTGAAAATGTGAAGTGCTAAACTGCACGTATCTCGGCCTTCAACCTCCCTTAAAATTACTTCTTGTTTTGGAATTTTTAAAAGTTTAAATGCACGCAGCTCGGCCCTCAGTTTCACTCCAAGTTACTTCTTAGGTGTGAAAACTTCATTGTACTCGACTCGGCCTTCAGATTTACTAAAAGCAGCAGCAGTTCTAAAATCCTTTCTTAGTGTTCACCTTCCCACGTTATACCATAGATTACTAATACTGTTATACACGGTGTTTAATAAATAGTTATTAACGAATTATATGAATTTACCTCTATTTAAGAGGTATTAGCTTATATTACCTAATATACTCCGGTATTAGGTATCAATTTAATAGGTTATTCCACAACACAGCTTATGATCTTATGATTTATTTATTATGTGAGGACCAAGTCTTTGGTGAGGTGAGGATGTGATCATTGAAGTTATGGTTATATGTACTTACTTAAAGAAAATAGGAGATTTACATCATTGACTGAATCCATTTCCACAGGCAAAATGTCCTCTTTCTACCAAACACAAACGTTTATTTTAATTAAAATTAAACTAATATAAACATTTATTTAACATTACCTTCACAGCCACGAATGTCATTTTAACATTTTTGACAACGACAACGATGTTTGCGGGCAACAAATTCCCATTGACAAGAAAGACATCGTTCCCACTTCCGGCGGGACCTGTCGTTCTTCGAACTCACCAAACCCGTCACGGATTTAATCTGTGTCAATATTTGGGTAATGTATGGCTGTGTCGGTGGGAAGAGACGGAGCGAGTGGGCTAGGTGGGAGGTGGGAGGTGGGAGGGGTCGTAGGTGTGCACAGGTGGACAGGGCGGCGATGATGTGTTCAACACTTCGCCTCGAACTCAACTTGCCTACTTTGTGAGCGTGTCTACATGGTGTTGCGATGATAATTTTTTGGAATTTTGTGTGAATTAAGTCATACACTTCCACGGTGACCTATCGGCTTGGAAGTGGGTTTCCTCACGATGTTTTCTTTCACCGGAGTGTCAGCAGACGTTTTAGCACACATTCTAAAGTAATAAATATTGTGCCAGTGGGGTTCGAACCCGCCCCTTCGCTTGAGAGGCGTGCTCTTGCCCGCTCGGCTAATCTGACACTAGAAGGCAGTAGGTAGGTACGCGCTTGATAGGGCGGAAAATGCGGAAAATCTCTAAGCGCTAGACGGTGGGCGGCCCCGCGGCGGGCTACGCGGTGCAGCGCACGAAGCCTTAGTGTCGATGCACAGATCACTAATAGCCGCTTAATATCATTCGAAAGAGGGAAGAGGTTCAACGAATCGTAAGCGGCACTCGACACGGCCAGTCTGATTGGTTGAAATCACAGACAACACAACAACTGTAGCTGAAATCGTGGTGGGGTCTCTTCACTCAGTCATTTGATGTTAGACCGGTAGGTGCACTGTACGTCGTTTACAAGTTAACGTAAGCGTGAGTGTAAGCGTCGGGTCAGGGTCGCGCGTCGTAGGCACAGATTTTATACGGAAAACTTAGCCTGGCGGGAACGTAATACTCCACTTCCATTCAAAAACCGTACGTAGATACAACGCAACGTACCCACTCTTCGTTAAGAGGAGACAGGAGGTGCAAGTTGACTTTCGTTATTTATGTTTTTGCAATCCCTAAACAAAAGGTTCATTATGATATGATGTATTTTCTGTAAAATTCTCACTTTATTTCTTGTTGTATGCCTACTATATCACATCCCAAAGGTTGGTTGTTAGTGAATGCTCTTGCGGCATTTAACTCGCCCTTTTGTAACCTTTTGGTATACGAATAAAGAATACATACATACATATTAAATCATTTCTTATGTAGTTATATCAAAACAAAACAAAAATGGCAGGTACGTAGACTATATATCCAATGACTATCCTTATTACAACAAAATAAAATATAAAAATGTTTAGGGGTTGGGAAAACATAACGACGAATTTGTATGTAAGAAATCAACTTCTGTCTCGTCTTAAAATGCATTTCGTCCATTGGCCGACATATTTTTTTTATATTTTTAAAAATACTATGTATATGAAAGCTGTAAACATATTATTCAGTAATTTAAATTCAAAATATTAATATCAGCATATATAGTCGAGTAGTCACTTTTAGACAGACAGATAATAAAGTAAACTGCAGGGGTACACGACAATTCCGCCGAGCTCTAAGCGAAGCGAAGAGAGATAAGCCGCGCTGTCTTGTCCGAGATAGTCAACATTTGGATTCGTGTTGTAAGATAAAAATGTTACCACCTCTGCCTGAGTTTTTTCGGAATTATTCAAAATTACCGAACGTCCCGCTTAAGAAAACACCTCAAAGAAACCCAGAGGTACGCTTAATGTGTAATGCGAAGACATTCTCGTTGACTGGCATCAATAAATGTCTGTCCTCCCTCAGTCAAATATAAAAATGTTTTTCCAACGGATTCACCGTGAACGCATTCCCTGTCCTGTCGAAGAATTTCTTCAAATTGTTAGGCCTTTAAGAGGAACACTGTGCCGGAATTATTATTACTTTTTATTAAAATATGCGCGAAGTAATAAAGTTCAGAATCGCTTACTAAATGTACAATTAATAGAGTTTTTATTTTTTTATAAAAAAAAGTATTGCATTTTTCGACATTCTGCTCCGACTACTAATTAGAGCTCTGTATTCTTCATCTTCTTGTGAACTTATAGGAAAATGGTGTCATGGAGCAAGTATGACATAATCTCGTTGAAAGATTTAAAAAAAGATTATATTATGGTTCGTTCATGGAAAGGTTAGAGGAGAAGGTGGGAATATGGCCCCCCAGTTAGTTTTTCCAATCTAAATTATGAAATATATTAATACAATTTCAATTTAATTATGTTAACTTACAATAAATTTATCTGGCTTCATAATCTGATGACATTTCTGTCAAAAAGCACACATTAAGAAATAAAATTTTTTTTCAAAAAATTATGAGTCCACATTTTTAAGATAAGTGAGTGTAATATGGCCCCGGGGCCATATTACATGTATGAAAACTGAACAAAGAAATAAGATAACAAAATCAAGGATTGGCTAACGTTTATCGGCAGAAATCACAAATTTAGTACTCTCCTTCTGCTCCACTGCATTCACTGTGGGCCCACATGTTACAACTTTGACATTTGACCCAAAGCTTACCTAGGCCATCGTCGGAAAAATGTCTGTCGCAAAAGATACATGCTGTATCATCATTTTATGGAACTGCTAAATTATGAATGCTGACATCTGATTAGGAGTCATTAGCTACGCTAGACATTCCTTCATCTTCGCTATCTGTAGGTTTAGTGGGTGGTAGGTACATCATGTCGATTTTGGCTTCCACGTCGGGCTCCACGATCTCTTCTACATCCTCTTCCACGGACTTGGCCATGTCCTCGTGTACGTTTCGCAGCTCAGATCTTCGAACCGATTCTTCCAATTCCAACCGATTGTTTATCCCATTTCGTATTGCTAATTGATAAGCCATTCCCCTAACGTCCATCATTGTCAGTCCATGATAGTTTCTCTCCATTAATAAGAGTACTCAACGAACTTTTGCTCCAGATGTGGTGGTAGTAAGTATAGATTTCCTACCTAATGGCTTATGCACAACTACTTCCGGAAACATCTCCACCTCTCGAGCAAAAGCCTTCTCAAGGTAGTTTTGGGTACAGAAAATGTATTTACAGCCTTCTTGTAGCCCTTGATTTTATTTCCAACTGCTTCTACAGCTTTCCTCATACTTTCTCGATCTCATGATTTTCTTTTGGGCGAAAGATTAGTTCTAGGCATCCTCTATAAAAAACACACATATAATAAATAATTGAAAAGTAACTAAAGTCCACAGTAGGACTGATAAAAGTTCACATATTTAATATGGCCCCGGGGGCCATACTGCACACAGTTATAGGGGGCCATATTAAATGCAAGGCCTTGATCCCAGAAACTTCTTATAAACAGAAATTAGTTCAGATAGCCAGTATCTTACCTTTACTACATCGAAGTGCGTGTGTTTTTAACTGCTTTAATCGTTAGTACACTGCTTAACACCGCGAATTTACTTTAGAAAAATTTGTCACATCAAGCATCAAAAAACTTTTCGTTGCGAGCGTGTTTTGACAACTGACTGACACACGTCAAAATTACCGACATCAGCGTCATTTCGCAATTAAAGTGTAGTAAGCACCTCCTAGATCGAGTACCTTGTTAACCTCATAGATTGCCCTTTCCACTTTCGAATTAAGATGGGGTGCCATAATACCCGCGGGGCCATATTCCCACCATCTCCCACTACTACTACCAGAAAGGGGGTGATTCTGTACCTGAAACTGAATAACTTTGGTTCTACGACTTTTTGCAATTGAGACCAAAATTGTTTGATTCTCAATACGATTTTTGAATACATACATACTTTAAAAAATTAATGAAAAAAAATTACTTCTACATTTTTTTCATGAAAGCTGTTTAGTATCAGATATAGCATCACCACCACAGGTCAGTGCATAATCGGTTAACATAAAGCTTCACACCGTGTATAATAACTACATAATACGAGCATGAGACGGGTCAAAAAGTAAGGGGAAAAAAAATTCAGAATCAATAAGCAACGAGCTACTCTATTTCGCATTATTAATAAGTACGTAAATTAATAAATAATCTTTGAACTTTGAGAGTACGTGCGTTACTGCTGCTGAATTATAAATATTGTGGTTTCGGAGTCGGTGTGCGGTCGAAGCTGAATGGCGCGAATGAATCGGCCGATATCGTGCGGTTTCGTCCAACAATTTATAGCTCTTTGTAAAAGAAATACCTCGAAAATTAGTTCATTTTAAACATTATTACTCTAGTCAAGTGTAAAGGTAATATTGGTTTACTAATTGTGGTTTCTGACACTAGACCATAGTCGACATACTCCTTCGAAGAAAACAAACTATACAATTAGTACACATTGTATACTTGTATGGCTCTAGATAAATTCTACTGTTTAATTTACAGTTTAATTTGGGATTTGTGGCGTAGCATGATTTGTGCGTACTGTTTAAGTACCTACCTCTTAATTGAGAGGACACGAGTTCGCTAAGGGATAAGGACAAGATGCAGTGCTAAAGGGCGACAGGCACGCCATCTCTCACCTTGACACGGTACTTTCACCGAGTCATGCAGTAGGTGGGTCTTCGTGGATTACATGTTGCTTTATGCATATTTTGTCCGAGGGTAGGAGTAGAGGTAGTGGTAGGGGTAGGGGTACGGTGGGGTAGGGGCAGGGGTAAGGGAAGTGGTAAGGGTCGTAGTAAGGGTAGGAGTACGGTAGGGTAAGGGTAGGGGTAAGGGCATAGGTAAGAATAGGGGCAGGGTAGGGGTAGGGGTAGAGGTAGAGGTAACGTAGGGCTAGGGGAAGGGTAGGGGTAGGGTAAGGGTATGTGAAGCATATGTAGGGGTAGGGGGTAAGTAGGAGCAGGCGGCCGGATCGGGAGGTGGCGTCGTAGGGTAATTTAACGCGGGTGGATCCGAAAAAATCGCGCGAACTCATGTATATGTCACAATAGCAAAAGGACAAAAGCGAGTCCTAAATCGAAATACATAGTGTACTAAACTAGCATACATTTTTTGGGACCCTATCACTAAGCCTCTTTTCTTATCTTTTGAACCATTTGAATCATATCTTATCTTTTGAACCATTTGAATCTTATCTTATCTTTTGAACTGTAATAAGTAGATACTACTTAAAATTATAATATATAGCCGCTATAACAACTATTAATAAAAACTATATAAAGCTAATCATTAAGGTTGGTTAGAATTTATCGCGTTACAAGAAACGTGTTTTTTTGGCGTTTTTTTATCAATCTTAAAGAAAGCATAGATGCAAACGTCAAATTTTCACAAAGTGTGTGTCTTGCTATGTCCACTATAACAAGAAAGAATAAAAACAAATTAAAGTTATAACTTAAGGGGAATCCCTATACAAGGAACATGTTTTTTTGACGGTTCGGAACTTGGTAGATTTCTCTCCTAAAGTAACAGTTGGTAGGATATAAAGTCTGACTACGGTCATAGATTCCTCCGGTAATAAGTAAATAAGTAAGCCTTTTAATAAGCACAAAAGTCTATATTTATTTAATTTTCCAGTTATACCGTTTGCAGAATCTAGACACAGTGCTACAAAAGTATGTTTTTATTGAATTTGCCAGTTTTACCGCTTGCAGAATCTAGACACAGTTAGCGCTACGTACAGAGAGTACATTGTACGTACAGGGTGGCTCAGTGCGGGCGCATTTCCGCCTCCGGTAGCGTGGGTCCTTCCGTCTCTGCCGGGACACCGTGTACACATACTCGCACGTCCTGCTCCATTCACGGCTGGGTGAATATAATGGACCGTTCATATACGACAAATTGAATACGTACTCGCCTCACATGCAAGTATTCTAAGCTAAGCTATCACAGGGGGATTAAACTTAAGGCTGCTTGTGAAGACGTTCCTGCTCCTATTGCAAATTATATAATTACTAATTAATTATGTGTGAGTAGGTGTCCCGCCAGGTGGGACGACGACATCAGTTACCTCGCGGGCGAACAATGCATTCGTATTGCCGAGTGCCGGGAGGGTTGAAAAAAATATGAGATGCCTATGTCTAGCAGTGGATGACTAAATGATGATGATGAGGAAGTGATTTGCCAGTTGTTGATTGTTCTCAAAATTCGTTTTAGGTGTTTTTAACCAAATATATCTTTGAGTATGTTTGTCTGTCTGTGTGTTATTTGTTTGTGTATAACTCAAGAACGCGCTATTTTGTCGTGATGCTGCTTTCATATAACTTTCATAGAACAACAAATACTGGCCAAGTGTGTTGTTCTTCACTGGCTTCACTCACCGGCCGCGGGTCGCATTTGCGTTGGCAATACGCCTCCGGCGACGGAGGCACTAGCTGTGAGACACACTAGGAATGTAAACTGTGACATATGTCATGTCATGAATTACTGCTTTTGTCACAACTTGTGCAGTACACTGTCTGCGGTAATGCGTAAATGAGCAAACACACAATAATGACAACGCATTAGTTTGGCGAATATTTTTGTATACGTAAACGAGTGCACGTTGGAAAAACTTCAAGAGAACTTTCTCGCCAGTTCTTCTTAGCTATGATGGTTGAACTAGCAAAATCAGAAGTTAGGCGCTGCTGGGTGCGACCAGTTAACGAACGGATGACCGCTCGATCGTTGATGCCGGTCGTGGTTCGAATTCTGAGTAAAATTGTAGGTCCCTGCAACTTTCTTACAGGTTTAAGCCTCCCGGGTCGGCACCGCCAGCGCCGCACCGAATGAAAGTCGGCCGAAGCGTCTATGTAAAATAGGGAAGCGCGGCACCTAAGTCACTAAGGTGTAACAGGCTGATATCGCTGACGAAAACTGGTGTATTGGCGTGATGTGGCCATCCGTTCAGTTTCCTTAAATATAAATAAAACACGAGTGCAGACTATGGATGATGAATTAAGACAAAACAATGTAGAACAAGTTATATTAGTAAAACAGAAAATGGCGGGAAAGTGAATGAATATTTGACGTGTAAAGCTGCCCTCGGGATTTGTTAAGCTGTCGAAGTACTTGTTATATAGCCGAGTCAACTTTCTGTGGGAGCTTTCCACTTGATTAAATTCTCGAAGCTTCAGTGCTTTTAAATGTAAACTAGGATTATAACTGTCGCGACATCTTCCTCTGCATACTGTCTACATTGATACGGTTATGGATAAAGGATAATCTACATTAAGAGTAATCCATGGCGATGTCAGGATTGCGTTTGTCGAGGACTATTGGTGCGTTTATACAAAAAGGGAATTCCCCATACAAATATCGGTTATAGTATTATTGTAAATAGCGTTCAAGTAGTGTATACAATTTTCTGATGAATATTTCAGGACGATTTGGGTTACATTAAGTTTTGACAAGTTATGTGTGACAGATTTGCCGAGCGGTCAAGAGCACGCCTCTCAAGCGGGACGTGCGGGTTCAATACCCACTGGGAACACAATATTTTATAAGTTTAGAATTTGTGCTAAAATGGCCACTGACACTCCGGTGAAGGAAAACGTCGTGAGGAAACCTACTTTCAAGCCGGTTGGTCACCGTGGAAGTTTATGACTAAAATCCTCTCATATCATGTAAATGAGAGAGGCTGTACTCAGTAGTGGGGCGAATGAGATGGCTGCAAAACAAGTTATGACAATATTTAATCAATATTTTATAAGAAAAATTATTTTATTAAAAAACCAATGATAAGACTGACATTGTCCAGTAGGGCTAAAATACACTTTTTTGTTTTTCCTCTTAACTATATTAGATAATAATAAAAAAATAACTGTGGTACTGCTTTCAGAAGACACAAAGTTATGTCACCTCATTCCAATTTCAACATTTCGTTTCGTTGACGATAAATGTACTCAGACTACTCTTGCGGCGGGTGGTTCGGTCGTAGGAAGGAGAAGCGCGAATGGAGATGTGGGGAGCGTCGGCGCAATCACCGTGGTACCGTGGTAGTGCTTGAGAAGACACAGAGTGTGGCCTCCGCTATCCGACGCGACGGCGGAGTGTGGGAAGTAGTAATAACGAAATAATTAAACTTATAAGAACATTATTTCTACATCGAATGATAGTTATTTAGAAATATGACTACATATGTGGATATGTACAGTGTACCCTGGAAGAGACACACGCGAGTGGCGTGGCGACACGTGGGCCCGGCGCGTAGTCTGCGAGGGTCTCCATAAATAACGCGGAGTGCACGCCCCGCCATCAATTCACTTCTTGCACAGTGCCTCAGCTCACATGAAACTCCCTGGTGAAAGCTATGTATACACTAACAATATGAATGTATTGTAGTGTAAACGATTGCCTGAAAGAGATTGCCTGTGATAAAAAGTCCGCCTTCTGCTAAGCAGAAAAGTTTGTTTATTTACTATTTTCACAAACACGTGTAATAATGTGATTTCGTATTAATGAACTGAAAGCAAATTGAATTTTGAGATAAATTTTACTCACGGATTTCGATCTCAATTCAAATAGTTTTATTTTATAATGTGTATTAGGAAGTAGTTGAAACTTAATTTTATTAATTCGAAAATATGAGTCACGATCGATGACAGGGAAACAATGGATACAATTTCGGCAGAATCCCCTACGCAGGATACGATCTCAATCGTATAGCTTTCTACGCGGAAGGTTTCACAAAAAATGCTATCTAGCAGAGCTAGCCATAGGAGAAGCGCGTAGCGCTGCTACGTCTACATAACATAGGCGCGTAGAATACCGGGGTCGTAGCCCGTAGCACATGCTGCGTATAATGGTGCACAGAAAATAAAAACGTAGCGCAGCTACGCGTACAAAAAGCGCGTATGCTGCTACTCAAATTCGTAGAATATGTGATTAGAAATAATAATATCATATTATGACCAAATCTGTTCGAGTCGTAGCACCTGCTACGCCGCATCCAAATGTATTGTGCTACGAGTTTTAGATGTAACTCTCAATATTGCAACGTGCGGGCTAGACTAAACACAGGAAAGTATTTGTGGCACAGAATGTCGATTCGACAGAAGATTTGTCTTCTATTGCGCGTAGTTTATCTATGTGGGTGGCGTAGAGCTCGCTACGCTTTCTAGCCATAACGTAGCTTGCTTCAAACATTTATTTATTCACTGCGAAACGGAAACGCGACGCGCACACTCACAATGATATATATGAAAGTAGGTACTTCACAATTCTGAATTTCAACACTCAATTTAAATCAAATAGATGCAGCAAAGCGGCGAGGCTTATTGATTACATCGCACGTTAATCTGCGCGTTTTAATGAACGCGACAATTTTCATTTTAAATTGTAATCGTCGATGCATGGGGACATTTTAATGAATGGAAAATTCAATTTATCTTCTTTGAATTTCAACTGCGAGTTGCGATAGGCATGAATAAAATACATGCGTTTCGTTAAGTGTAAAAAATAGGTGGGCTGTGTCGTCAGCAATGAGCTGTCATGTGGCGTCTTTTTTTTTTTTTTTTTTATTTAAACTGACACGGATTGGCTACATCACCTACAATCCGAGATGTGAGCCCATAACACCGGGTGAACTAG
>WYDE02155649.1:0-11119 GCA_009867175.2 Adela reaumurella | reverse complement strand
TATCTGTTCAATTCTCGGCAGACATAATATTTTATAACGAAATTATTCGTGCCCCCGGCGAGCGTTACTGTGCTCTTTTAAGGGTCACGTGGGGTGGACGAGTGAAGCCTCTGCTACTGCCACATTTTCTAAAATTTGAATGTAAATGGCGCAAACATCAAACATTTTTCTTTTTTAAATGCATACACACAATCGCGCCTCTTCACCGGAGGGGTAGGCAGAAACAATTGAACGGAATGTTGCAAGTTAATGACATACATCATTTGCTTTAACCACTGTCATATACCGCTTCATACATGCTCGTCGGTTACGGGTGCTGCGAACTTGCCCTTTCCGTAGAAGGGTACCTTTTTGGTCATGTTACGACGGCGGCCTCGTCCGACCCTTCCTTCCACATTACTTCATATTATATTTGTTTAGTCATTCTCTCAACATCCATTCTCGTCCCTTATCAAAACTATTTTTATTTTTTTACTTGCTCATTAAATTTCAAATTTTTTTACCTTCAGTGTAATCTGATAATCACATGTATACACTTAAAGCGATACAGAAGACATTTTTCAGCTTTGGAAAGCCTTTTATTACTGTATTTTTTTACATTAAACATACGATCGTAATATTTTAGTCGAATTTGAGCCTTTTTGGAATTTGATAAGAAACGTCTGTTTAGCGACGATTGTTGGAGATTATGAAAATAAAAAAGATGGCGAAACAAACAAGGAAGCCGCAACGAATTTTGCATATTTGTTTTACATAATATACATACATACATATCACTTACGCAGAACTGTATGTGTGTTGTATTTGTTTTATATAAGTAAAATATTAATTTTTCTTCTTGGCAAAAGTCAAACTTATTGCAAGAGAACACCTCTTTTAGTCAAATGTATGTACTACAACACTTTCGTATTGTTAGTGTTCTCACCATATTTTCCTTAACTGGGGTGCGGTAATTCTTCAAACAAATGTTTAATAGAGATTTTAAAATCCGGAAAATCTGTACGCACACTACGCATGATCAAGAAAAGTACAGAAAGCTGTAATGTATATTTAATTTATATGTTAGAAATAATTAAAATAAAATTAAATCCCGCTACGTTGCCGGTGCTGGTTGGTTAGAGTATTTGACGAGGGCGCAGCTCGATACTGTTTGGCCAGCTCGTACATATTATGAAGTCAGTACAAAAAAAATATGTTTTCCCTTACAA
Source organism: Adela reaumurella (assembly GCA_009867175.2). Taxonomy (NCBI): domain Eukaryota; kingdom Metazoa; phylum Arthropoda; class Insecta; order Lepidoptera; family Adelidae; genus Adela; species Adela reaumurella. The sequence continues at coordinate 9,911 of WYDE02155649.1, read as the reverse complement.
GTCTTCAATATAAAATATTCAATATTCCCCCGAAATCCATTTTGTATCGACGTAGATCATCTGTAGGGAGACGCCTTAAAAGGGTACATTTCAAAATTAAATTTCATACTAAAATGTCCGTCTTCTACATCAAAACACATTCGATTTTAATGGTTTTTTTTATTGAATTTTACAACCTAGTGTCCTAAATTTCATAAAAGTTTTTTATTTACTTTATTTACTTAATTTATATTTCATATTAAATATTGAATATGGAAGATTATTTAAATAAATAATGCCGAAATAAAAATGCTTAAATCAGTTCTTTTAATAGTAAAATTAAACTTTTGACAATAAGCACCACTTTAAACATATAAGACAAGCTACTAGGTTTTAAAAATCATTTAAAGAAAAAAAAATCAAAATCGGATGTGTTCAGATGTAAGGTTTCAGCTGAGAGCAGCGCTGCGACATTTTTGTATGTAAATAAATCTTAAATTGTACCCTCTTAACACAAAGGAATGTTTTCAGTCGTGGACGCATATCTGACAAATTCGGAATAAATACGGTGCCTTGATACATTGATTTGACTCTTTAAATTTTAGTGAGCCGCAAGATCGTTTACATGAAAGCGAAGTGTGGAAAGACCGCCCGCTAGGTGGGATGATGACAGATTTGTAGTAGACAAGAACTACGACACATGGTGTGTTTCGATGAATCCGTGTTTCTGTGTGCCAGGAGGAGTGGAATTTGAGAATCGTATGTCTAGAGCAGTTGGGCGGTTACAAGCAGACGATGATGACGAGTATGTAGGTACTCAATTGAATGAAAAGAGATTTGAATAGAGTACAATTCAATTCTTCTAAAGTTCAAGTACCATAAAACATTTCAGAACGAATGGTTGAACAATATACAAAATTTCACAAATTACATCGCTTTATCAAACTTTCTACATATATACATAACGATTTATATTAATTGAACCTTTGTTTTAAATATTTAAATAGCAAGATCGTGTACTCTAAAGCAACGTTTTAAAGAAGTATGTCCAAGTTTTACATCGTCAGATAAAATTACATAAAATTCCCGAGCAGGTAAATGCGTATAAAAATCAAATCGTCCAAGTCTCACTGCTTCTAAACACGTACGAGTATTACAAACGTGACAAGAGTCAATCATGAACCCACCTAATTTTATACGATTAACATGTAGACGCATAGAGCTGCTGCTGTTTTGGTCAGTTTTACAATTTTGAATGGTTTTGAAGATTTGAATCTAAAGTCTTTCTTGTTTATCGCTTGGTCAAACACGCTAAAAGATCGATATAGTTAGAAGGTTTGAAATGGCGAAATCAATTGTTTATCACGGGATCACACTGTCTAAAGGCTTTAGATCATTTGCACTTTAGAAGCTTTAAGCTGCTTAAAAATAGTCCCACAGTAGTGCTGCTTCGCAAAGAAGATGTACGTATGTACGTACTAATTTCCCGAGATTAATATTAAAACTTTAAAAACTGCTCCTACAAAAACCATACGTCTTTGCGACGCAGCGTTATTATACTATGTTCTTATTACTGTATTTATTTTCTTATGTATTTGATTCCTGCCGCAGTAAACATGACAAGTTTTAATAAATCTTCGACGAACTATGAGGATGCGTTAGTACCAGCCATGCACAAGGTATTTATATGATGTCTCCTGCAAGCATTGGGCTTCGTCAATATATGGTTATACTGTGCAGTTAACATAGCATATTTGTTGAAAAGTTTTATCTTAAGTACGTTAACGAAAAAAAAGTACGCGTAAAAGTATCTCAAGATCTACTTATTCATATTATTTTGGATTTTGGGATCCGGATGCTACAACCTAGAAAGGGAACACAAGTTAAGACCGAATCCCTAAAACTCGCGTTCTCTTTCCCTTTATGAATGGTTGTGACGTGTCCAAAAATTATCACTAAACTTGGCCACGTCCAAGAGGCATTCGGGGACCGAGGGCGGGGGGTGGCGCCTGGAGAGTCGGGGGCGTCGGCGGAACTCGGCCGTGGGACCTCGCTAAGTAAATACTGGACTTGTATGATATATCGGTGTAATCTGGACGATCTGTGACGTCACGGGCAGGTGATGTATGGTCCTCCTGGAACCGCCACCGCGCTGCGACGATTATTTTATTATAATTAGTCGGACAACAGTGCAGGAGAAATATGGAGGGAATTTCAGGGAAGTTAGGGAAATGAGCAATAAACAAGATATACGCGCTTGAGGGAGCTGCACTGGCAGTTCTACTCCGCTGGACTCGTGGGTTGGCTGTACCTTCTATGGTAGTCTAAGTTTAGGTGACGAAGCAAACCATAGTATTGTCTAAGAATATGGAGCGGGTATTGTCCATATGTGTTACAGCCAAAATTTCACTTCTAATACATTGGATTTCTTGGCTCAAACAATACTTCAAGGATATGAAATATCTGCATTGAATGCTAGCTATCCATCAATGCGGTCGTTCGAGCATGAAGTTCTAGCTTAATACTTAAATTATTTTGTTCTTATTTTAAAAGCCACAGTTCATGTTTAATTAAGGATTCTTAGTAAACATTTGCTGCAGGAATTGAATCAGTTTCCAATGTAAGGTTGAAACGTCGAGCAGCAGCGTACACTCGCATTCCAGAAGCCATTTTTCAAAGTAGGTCTTTATGATTTACAGCGCAGTACTAAATATAATGTAGTATATATGAAGGCTGCCTGAACTGAACCTCACGATTGCATGGTATTGGTTGGATGTGGTGTATCACATACATTGTCACCATTGATTCCTCCATCACGTAACATACCTAACATAAACAAAAACCCTAAAACCAAACCAATTTTGTTTCCTTAATCTGCTAATACATGTTTATGTATATGTAAGTATAGCATAATGGAAGCAACCGAAACGTCGCCAATGTTGAAACTGTCAGTCTCCAGATGCGGCGGGCGGGGCGCCCTGGCGGCGGGGTAGGGTTGGGCGGGAACTGCCCCCAGCTGCCAAATAAACAAGAAAGTGCGCACAAACAGCGCTCATAACTAAACGCCAAAGCCCCGGCATTGTACGAGTCGCGGGCGCCCTATTTACACTACGGCAAAAAACGTAAATCCACAAGTTCGACTCGCCCGCCTGACTTATCGCCCCCCGCCGACTTCGCCCCCGCTACACTTCCATATTTCCAGACTTCCATTGAGGTAGTTTATGGTGTGGAGGTCGCCTTCGGGTCCGGGTTGAAGTTGTCGGAGCTCCTCTCCCACCCTACCTCCGCTACTTGCGAGGGTGGCGTCGACAGCTCCCGACTTCCCCCGTCGCCCCCCCCTTGGAAACGTGCGCCGCGTGTGACGGGTGAATGATTTGTGACAGCGATACGTTATATCGGCGGAATCAAACCGCACGTAGGAGCCGAGACGCGACGTCAAATGTTGTAGTACGGAGGAGCTCCTCAACTACGATAATTTATTGAATGAAACACGGCGATGGCGGCGCCGTTGTCTCATGTCAACCTCGACCATGACCGATGTGTATAGATATGAGTATATACCTATTTAGTCATGTCTGCCGTAGTTTTGTCAGTGTCGGTGGCTCAGTGGTTGCGATATTCTGTATTCGATTACCGCAGTTAAGCACTGCCAAGCGCAGTCAGGTATTGGATGGGTGACCGCTTGGCCGTTGACGCTGGTCGTGGTTCGGATTCCAGGTTAAACTGCAGGTTTCCTCCCTCTTCTTACATGGTGGTAGGGTTGGTACCACTGCACTGAATGAAGGTCAGTCGAAGCGGCTATCAAACATAGTTCTGGTTTTCCGTCCAGTTCAGTGTAGCCGGCTGGAATTGAGGGAATTGCTGACATGGCACCACCTACATAACTCACAAAGGTGTTTAGGCTGACATCACTGTAACAAAAAAAAACTGGTGTATTCGGGGATGTAGCCTTCCGTGTCAGTTTCCATAAAAAACAAGCTCTATGTACACGTATGTTGAGTTTGGTTGGAAATGACGTTGGATATTTTCATTTAATTTAAGTACGCACGCATATTCTGATGATTCTTAGTTATTATTTCGCATTTTGACGAACCGTTTCGTCTTTCTCGGTAGATACTAGTGAGTATGGAATTTCAGATTTCAAGTCTTGCTGGGTACTGTGCGCGTTTTGTATTTGTACAATCGCGCGAGTTTGTGCGTTCACGGAAACCAGCCTGTTACTTTGAAAAATCAAGACATTATTATTACACGTCATAGGTGGCGCCATCTTGAGGCTTGACTTGTAAAAATTCTTCGTAAATTTTCGATTTTGTTGCGAAACAATTCGTTTTGGTTTACATTACGATCAACTACGAATGTCCTGCTAGTGTTATGTATGAGTGTGCACACAATTACTCATGTTTTCTGTGTGTTACAAACCCAAGCGTCATCTTACGTCACGGACTATTTACCCTAAGGACCCGACCTCGGAACGCTTTCCGTACTAGTCAGTTCAACCGCGAGGTAGTTCAAATACGACTATCACTCGCTCTCGCTCGAGCGCTCAACCCCGGCAACATCTCCTGCAGGATGACGATTTGTGCCGTTTTCACGTGCCCAAACAATACAAAAACGCCAGAAGTTACTAAAGATGGCATATCCTTCCACAGGTAAGTATTTTAATACTTCTATATAGCGCATAGCAAATTTTTGGCGAGGTCGGTTCCCATAGCCATTTCATATTTTTTCGTTGTCCCACCCACCCAACCAACGTATCACGTGTGACATTCGAACCGCTCCGCGTGGTCCATTGCTACCAGCAATGTCTCACGTAAGACATTGGGAATAACTGTTATATATAATCAAATTCCCGATGAAATTAAGAAATATTTTTTCTATTTCGTTTTCGAGGGTGGACTCAAAACAATTCTGCTGGAGAGTTGAGAGGGCGTACTATTCTGTCTGCGAATTTATCAAAGAGCAACTCAATGCCGCCGCTGTCTGAAGTGGCAGCGGGTTTCTTTTTACCCGACTGCGCAAGCACAGGGGAAGGTAATGTGTTTAACGTGTATGTATATATGTATGTATGTTTGTACTTCTTATGTGATTATGTGAGAATCCTTGTGTAAACCTACATTTTAAACGACTTGGTGAATTTTGGTAATTAACAATAGATTGGGCTTAATGATGCGAGTGTCATAGGCAAAAAATTGTTAAAAATCCAATATGGCGGCCGTTATACGGCATTTTGTGCAGAGTAAAAAAAAATTACGGATAACCATCGTATGGGGTATCAAAATTAAGGTATTAATGAGGCGATTATAGATATGCAGATAAAAAAGATGTAGCCTAAATCAAATATAGCGGACGTTATGCACCAATTTGTACAGAGTTTAAAAAATGTTATGAAAACCCATCGTGTATCAGGTATCAAGATGAAGGTTTTAATGAGTGAGACGATTACAAATATGTATAACACATAGTCCAATATGGCAGTCGTTATACCCCATTTTGTTCAGAGTAAAAAAATCGATGCGACATCGAACTACAGCGTAGGTCCCTGTCAGTAGTGGGTAATATGGTGTCCAGGAGATATATGCAAGATGTACGAAGGGGGTCAAATTTACACTCCTGAGGGTCTTTTTTCAGTCCTTCTATAACGACTTCAGAGTACTATATAACAAATAACGTATTTAGGCAACTATTTCCCCTGCCTCGGCACTGCAGCGCGTCTGTAATGTTTGCCGAGGCAAGAATAAATGATTTCTATTACCATTATGCGCACCCGTGTAATATTTATGTCAATGGTAGCAACATATTTTGCCACTGGCTCAATGTACTCCAGCAACCCAACAGATGAATTTATAAACTGTATTTTTTTGTTTTTTAATATAATACATACATACATATCACTCACACTTAATCCCGACAATCGGGGTAAGCACAGCAGTCGGTGTTGTACTGCAAGAACTCTGATAAATTACAACACAACACCGAACCACCACATCTCGCAAGGTATTCGAACAAAATATCAAGCAGCATGTAAGGCACGAAGACCCACCTACTGAATGACTTGGTAGAAGTACCGTGCCAAGATATAACTAATGTAGGAATAATTCATATGTTTAATTGAAATTTCTGAAATTATTAATAATATATGTAAATATTAACTGGGTTACATTGCCTGAAATAAACAATTATAGGTATGTTTATTTATTATTTATTATAGGTATAGAGTATAGATGGTGAAAGTGTCTGCGGTGATGATGGATAATGAATGACGGCAGTGATGTTGATGAGGTCTGATGATAGCGATGTTCAAGCACTGAATTCGAATGGTGCTAGAGGAACAACACACTCTACCCACACACTCGAATACAGTAGTCGAAACTATGCTCTGATGTCCGAGTCAGCGACCAGCTTGGAAGATCAACCCTGCTGCAATTCTTCCGGTATAGTCTTGGCAATATATTGTACAGCAGGCAATATAATTTTGCAGCTGTTATGACACATAAGAAATATTCGACCATTCCTGTTATTGATATATTGCTGTTTTTTGTCTATGGTATTGGAAAGATTATTTCAAGTAAACTTTACCACAATGGGTGAAGGTTACATTTTCAACAACAGACTAGCGCATTAGAAATAACGCTCAAGCGTTGTTTACAGTTTCAACTTTATGTATTAGGACTAAGGTGTATTATTATAATTAACCTTTTAGATATAACATACCATTGTTGTTATTGGATGTTGCCTGTTGTACAAATAGCAACAAGTCAGTGCACGCTCATTTCTTGCTATGAGCAGAGTAATACGTATTATTACGTGTTTCCTGGTGGGATAGATAGCTACCTAGTGATTTAACGTGCGTAGACGTAAATGTATCTACTTATAAAACAGAAATAAAAGACGTAAATCGTCATTAAGACACACTAATACAGGATAATTTATTAACAAAAAAAAAATCAACATATATTCACAATTACAGACAATCCAATTTAATTAAATTTTACATCTTAACATAACACAAACAATCAATTTCCAATAATAATTTGTAAATATATGTATAACAATTCAGTATAACATATTGAAAAACAGCCGTTATAGCCAAGGCTAGGAGCATACCTAAGTACAATCTCGAACAAAAGTGGAGATAATTTGTCAGCTTAATTGCTTTGGCACTTAGCTGACAGCAGGTATTGACAATTTTGCAAGGTACAAAACGTCAATCGACAACGGATTGTGCGCCTTCGTCTATATAATCCACTTTCGCCCGCGATTTTATCTCCTATTCTAAAATTATGGTGAGTGAAGTAGGTGAGGGAAAATTAATATCTGAAAAAAAAAGGTTAAGCTAAATTTTACATACATTTTTTCAGTGGTTAAGAATAATTCAATGATACAATTTGCACTGTACAAAATCAATCCAATTTAATAATTTTTTTCTGGGAGTATGTAATTTTTTCCTAACTAACTTAACTAATATAACTATACAAACGACGATATTACCCCGCTATCTATAAAACGGTGTGTTTCACTACAATGTTTCATAAAAAAAATTACATCCGGACACCTTGCCCCAAGATTATCCACAACGAAGGCAACGAACTCATAATAAGTAGATATATATGTAATTGGTCTTAAATTTAGCGTACTTCGAGTGTTTTAGCGGCTAAGCCTTTGCTGCGGCGAATACGGCTTCCCGGGCCCGGGTCGAGCCAGCAACGTGACTGGAGGTTGAAGGTGTCCGCAAGGTCGCGTCCCAAGTCAAAGCACCCTCTATTGCGCTCAGGGCGACGATCATGAAACTCGTCGTTGTATTCTCACTGAGAGTTTGGAGCACCGTGCTCACTCGCACTCGCCGCCAAGTATATGCGTGCGTGCGGAACGCTAGACTGACGGCGTTACAAGCGGGTTCCGTCCACTCAGCACCCTACACGCAAACATACGCTTGAAGGCGACTCCGCCGAGTGAGCATTGTGCTATCCTCTCTCAGTGAGAATACAACGAGGAGTTCCGTGATCGTTGCCCTGGGCATCTAGTTATTCCGTCTAGCTGATACGAAATGGTCTTTGGATACGAAGAAGCCAGACATAGCACGTGGGTCCGAGCGTGGGTCCCGAAGTGAGGGCGGACAGGCGTCTAACATCGAATGGTTTACTCCAAAGATTTTGGTTCCATAATCTTTGGTTTACTCGCTCGCATGGGAGCAATTAGATAGAGAGGTAACTGTGAAATTCGGAAAGTTTTCGCTCAGTTGCGGGGGGAATAGGCGATGTTCGATAGTCTACCGGTACTACAGTAGTACCGGTACGGTATGTATATGCCGTATGCATGTATGCATGTATGTATGCATGTATGTATGCATGTATGTATGCATGTATGTACATATCGTAATTAGTTTGTACATATAAAATGGAGGCCGGGACTGTACCGTGCGGGGCCGGTACTTAAAACAATGGCCCCACTGCATCCTTCCCATGCACGGCGTAAAAGGCGACTAAGGGATAAGGACATGATACTGTGCTAAAGGGCGACAGGCTCGCCACGGCACTTGTTTCATTAATTTTTTGATGTGGCTAGCCCAAATTTATCGGAATTTTCTTTCAATACAGGCTTCAAAATTTCGAAATCTCCACATTTCGAGAAAAATATGTGAACAAAATTTAATACATACATGTGATGGCTATAAAGATGAATTCTGTACTGGAGAAAACACGATAAGTACGTAAAACTTCGCTCGGTAGAAGAAAATCGTGAACTCAATGAGTCATACCATCACTTCTCTTTCTCCGAGAGGTGGGCAGAGAGAATTGAGCACCATTTGTCACGTTGTCTCCAAAAATCGGATTGTTCGAATTATGTGCCTAAGTTAATGGATAAAGTTTTAACAATACGAGAAAGAACAGACAAAATTGGAAAAGTCGTATCTGCGCAGGAAATCTAAAGGTGGCTCTTTGAAAACCTACCCCAATGACGGTATTCTTCCGCTATCTATAAAACGGTCTGACATTGTTTATCATAGTGGTCACTCGCTCGCACGAATAATTCAATAATACAATTTAAACTGTACAAAAGCAATCAAATGTAATTAAATTTTTCTGTGTGTATGTAATTTTTTCCTGCGGTGGCCGCTAATATATCTAGACAAATGACGGTATTCCCCCGCTATCTATAAAACGGCCTGACATTGTTCATCATAGTGTTCACTCTCTCGCACGGGAGAGATTAGATAGAGATACCTCTCTAATTAAAGTTACCACTATGCGAACTATTTTACGTGTTTACGTGTTTTTCGGTAGAATAACCGCCCTGTCTAAGGGTTCGAAACTACTGCAAACAAAATATATAAAACCATAAAGCACACACATATACACATACCTTCACGTCTCTACCCTGTAGAGATAGGCAGAAACAATTCAGCGCCATTTGACTCTTTCGCGACATTGCATTGCTCCATCTACCTTTGTACCGCGCTTCAAACATGCACGCCGGTTACGGCTGCTGAATACTTGTTCCTTCCGTAAAAGGTTACCTATTTGGTCATGGTATGTACTCATAGGGTGGCACTGTTCGACCCCTACTTCCACATTCGCTTCATATATTTGTTTGGTCATTCGCTCAGCATCCATTCTCTCCACGTGTCCAAACCTTCTAGGCATACCCTTCTCTATCCTTGTCGCTATGTCTTCTTTCAATCCATATTATTCTCTTACAAATTTATTAGTCACTCTATCCTTCAAAAATAATATACAACTAATATTTTTCTCAATGACCGCATTTCAACCGCATTTATTATACTTTCATGTCGTTTCCATTATACCCAAGATTCAATGGCGTACATAAGTGTAGTAGGGACCAGAACGCAAATTATGAATATCAAATCAAATCAAATCAAATCGTTTTTTATTCAGATATAACATCCATTATCTAATCCAATATCTACTTAATTT
>WYDE02155539.1:0-11119 GCA_009867175.2 Adela reaumurella | reverse complement strand
CCCCCCCCCCCCGCCCCCCCCCCCCCCCCCCCCCCCCCCCCCCCCCCCCCCCCCCCCCCCCCCCCCCCCCCCCCCCGCCCGGGGGGGGGAAGTGGCGGAGGACAAGTGTGCCCCAAGTTAAAGGTACTTCGCTCCAACCGGGTGTCCCACTACTCCTTTCGTTTTGTGCCCACGACGAAACAGAGCTGTATTTTGATAGGGCTAGGTCAGTAGCATCTGCCGATGAAGCGGACAGGATATTTGTAAAACATCAGACATACCGCAGGACAGACAAATATACAGATATTTAGACAGAAACATAGGAACTCTATAAAGTTTTAAATAAGATAAAATATTTTGAATAAAACCGGCGACGTAATCGAAAAAGGATTAAATATTTATTTCCAAAACTCCCGAATACCAAAAAAATCCGTTTCGGTTGCCATTTCCGGCCACTTCTCGAGATACATAATAGGTGTTCTATATTTACTGCTACATTTTTTTTTAAATTGGGAACACAGATAGCAATGACTGCCTCCAACGGATTTTCTTGGGTAATCGGTGATTTAAAAAAAAAAAAACTTTTTCTATAACATCGTCGGTTTTGTCAAAATGTTTCAAATTTAATTTTTATTATCCAGAAAAATAGGTACATGTAAACATGACACATAGGTAACTCCATACAGGAAACGTATACTTATGAAAAGTAAAATACACATAAGTAATACACTACACTACATAAAATACAAAATCGATCACTATTTTCAGAAAGTACTTTTGATGATACAGGCACTAATGCAACCAACGGGATAATAAGAGGATCATGTCATCTCATGTCATGACCCGCTGTATGACTCGGCGATAGCCTGCCTGTCTGCAAGGCTGTGAAGGATTGTCACACGAGGCGCATACGTGTACGTAGAGTAGGGAAATTAGAGTTACGTTGAGTTTATCTATATTATGTAATAAATAATGTTTGGGAGCAGGGTGGGGCGCCTTGCGTCTGCAATGCTGAGAGGGATCGTCACACGGGGCGCATGTTTATGCAGAGTGGGAAAGTATATCGATATCTAGTAATAATTTATGTTTGGGAGCAGGGTGGGGCGCCTGTCTGCAATGCTGAGGGATCGTCACACGGGGCGAATGTTTATGCAGAGTGGGAAAGTATATCGATATCTAGTAATAATTTATGTTTGGGAGCAGGGTGGGGCGCCTGCGTCTGCAATGATGTGAGGGATCGTCACACGGGGCGCATGTTTATGCAGAGTAGGAAAGTAAGAGTATCGCTATCCTGTAATAATTTATGTTTGGGAGCAGGGTGGGGCTCCTGTCTGCAATGCTGAGGGATCGTCACACGAGGCGCATGTCTATGCAGAGTAGGAACGTAAGAGTATCGCTCAGTTTTAATAATTTATGTTTGGGATCAGGGTGGGGCGCCTGCCTGCAATGCTGAGAGGGATCATCACACGAGGCGCATGTCTATGCAGAGTAGGAACGTAAGAGCATAGATTACTAATATATACTCCGTATAGATGCGTCACTCCTTTGATGTTGTCGCCATTCCGCCTTTTTATTCACCAACAACGCCAGTTAGAGGTTCTCAAACTTTCATATTCACGCCGATCTTGGAGTTATTTTCACAGTATAGTAGTTTATCTAAGTAATAATTTATGTTTGGTATCAGGGTGGGGCGCCGTCTGCAATGCTGAGAGGGATCGTCACACGAAGCGCATGTCTATGCAGAGTAGGAACGTAAGAGTATCGCTCAGTTTATCTAAGTAATAATTTATGTTTGGGAGCAGGATGGGGCGCCTGCATGCAATGCTGAGGGATCGTCACATTAGGCGCATGCCTATGCAGAGTAGGAACGTAAGAGTATCGCTCAGTTTATCTAAGTAATAATTTATGTTTGGGAGCAGGGTGGGGCGCCTGCCTGTAATGCTGAGGGATCGTCACACGAGGCGCATGTGTATGCAGAGTAGGAAAATGAGAGTCTCGCTGAGTTTATCTAAGTAACAATATATTTTCTGTTATCAACGACAAACTTAACAACGGCTACACACATATTCCAATCGATGCGTTCACTGCCTGTCTACAACACAACTTTAAACAATTATGTCTGACTAAAAACAAATAAGAAAAACAGAGTAGACACAAGTTGGTATCAATAAATATAAAAAATAATTGAGATTCCTTACACGTTTGACAAAACGTTAAGTATTATATTTCACAAAACATTCATGGGAATCACCCAAGTTAGCTGGATTGAAAAAAATACAAAAGTGTAGAATGCCTTAGAGATAGATTGCTTTCCTTGCAGTCGACCGTGGAACAAACTAACACGAAACATTCGGTAGAGAACCCACAGATCTAGACAATTGACTCAAATCGGTGACGCGCCGCGCGACATATTCGTAATATTGGTACCTACGTCACGTCACGGTACATACTTGTCGACGAGTGCAAGTGAGTGAACCATTTTGTTTTCGGACGACAGGGACAGTGTCGAATGAACGCAGAACGAATGTCGCAGTGTAAGACAAAGAGACAGACCCGTGCCTTACGCGACAGACGCGTGTCTCAGGCGACAGACGCGTGTCTCAGGCGACAGACGCGTGTCTCAGGCGACAGACGCGTGTCTCAGGGGACAGACACAATATTTTGTAATGTGCGCGACTTTACGCGTCATTATGTCACACGAGGCACCTCGCGACGGCGCGTCGCAATGCAAAATTCTTACATAGTAAATTCCTAAGTTCAGTTGAAAAAACTTATGCAACGTACATACATGTATAGCTAAAATTAGATAAGATTACACGTTAACTAAATTATTCACAATTCAATTATAAATGGACACAATAAACATAATGCTGCCTGTGTTTATATTTAGTTAAATATATTATACATACACAAGTGTACACTGCAGCGGGACAGGCCTGGAAATATTGGGCCTGGCCTGGACAGAGTGCGGTTGGCCGAGACACAATGCGTTTGTCTCCTACGTGGACAACGCGGGCCATGCCTGGACACAGTGGGCCTGGCCTGGACACAATGCACCGCACTCAAATAAAAGAGGACCACATTTTATGTAAATTATAGCGATTGAAATTGTTCTTTTAGGGCGCGTGTAGAACAGCCAAATAAGAGTTTTTGAAAATGTAGCTCTACATAAATAGATCACTTTAAGGGCTGGAATGTACTGAAAAACATAAAAAAGATTCTTTGTGTATCAATCATAAATATTTTTTTTAAATATTATAATATTTTCTATATAAAACACGCGTTTTTTCGAAGGTCGATTTTTGAAATTTTCTAACTTTGAAGGCTTTTCATATGAACTTCAGGAGCAAGAAAATATCGAAAAAATCTAAAGTTTGTACAGAAAATGAGTAAATTTACAACAAAAAGTGCACGATAGATATAGACAAAGAATCGTCTTATATTATTCGGTAGATTCAAACACTTAGACATGTCTAGTTATTTTGTGTTACATTTTCAAACATATGCAGGTGACATTCTTAAGCTCATGAACATCGTATATTTGGTAAACTGACGAAATAATAATTACGTAGGTACACATGAAAAATACATATGTAACCTTTGCGACGATATTTCAATCTATACACCAAATAATTGAACAACGACGTTTTCGTCCGCCTTTTAGCTGGCATAGCTCTCTGAGCGTGGTTTCGTGAGGAGTGGTGTTATTGGCTGTGTCCAATCTTCTTTTGAAGTTTTGGGCACAGCCAGCTATGCCGGTATTCTATAAAAAAAATATGTGCAGCTGTGCCGTATGACAAATTATTTTAAATACTTTTTCGATTACACAATTAAAACCAAAATGCTCTTAAAAATATAGGTACTGAGTTGAAGGTACCTATTGTATTTCTAATAGTGAGTTAGGGGATTACGAAAATAAAATTTACACCTACATACATAGCGTCACGCCTGTTTCCCAGTGGTGTAGGCAGAGACATCGGATCACCACGTGCCACGATACTGACACACCTCTGCCGCTTCTAGCACTCTCATAATGTTCTTCATACATGCTCGTCGGTTATGGGTACTGCGCACTTGCCCCTGTTTGAGCGCATGCTAGATCGGTTCTAGGTACGTGCGTCTAGGGCGACCCTTCTCGACTCTCGTTAATTTCTCAATATATCTTTCATTGTAACTCCACACATACTCCTCAACGCGCGATTTTCCACAGCATTTATCTTAAATAAAATAAACACAACACACATTTTATAAAAAAAAAATATCATTTTAGAAAATATGTATGTCAAGATTTTTTTCTAACGTACGCCTTCCTCAATATGTTGGTAAAAATAATTCGAGATCTCCGAGTTAAAATCCTATATAAGTATCTTATATAAGTTATGTTATAGTAAAAAGCGCATGCTGTGATTTGTCTTTGTTAGGCACCTAATATTGAAATGTATCAATTACACCGTTTGAAATATTATTTGTTACTCAGTTGTACAAGAAAGGGGCATTGATATTACATACTTAATATTCCATGGAGTGAAATACAGATTGATTACTCAAACAAATTGTGATGACTATGTATCACCCCTTCGGACTGCTGACTCTTCCGTGCCTTCAGTAATGACATGAGTATATTGCGCGGCGCGTAACTTGGCCGCTCGCCCCGATAATAAATGTATGTCGGCAAGCGGCCAAGTTACGCGACGCCCGTTCTACTTATTACGAGTATGTATGTTCTTATTACTTCCCGCTCTCGTACAATCTTTACTATTTGCACGATTATGCATCTCCATTCGGATTTCCGACTGTCATGCAATCCTCACTATTGGGGCAAGTATGCACCCCCCTTTGAACTGCTGACTGTCGTACAATCCTCAATGTTTAGACGAGAACGCATCTTCCTCCAGACTGCCGACTGCCGCGTGTGTTTCACTATTGAGAAGGCTATGCATATGCTTACGAATTGCCCTCGGACTGACGACTATCGCGAGATCCTCACTGCTAATAAGAGTTGCATCTTTACTACTATCAGTACTATCCACTATCGCGCGGTCCTCACTTTTCCCAGAATTCACCTTCTTTAAGACTGCCGACTGCCACACGATACTTACTATTAAGAAGATTACGCATATCCTTTTAGACTACCGACTGTAGCACGAACCTCACTATTGAGATGATTACGCATATCCTTTTAGACTGCCGACTGTTGCTCGATCCTCACTATTGAGAAGATTACGCATATCCCTTCAGACTGCCGACAGTTGCACGATTCTTATTATTAAGAAGTTTACGCATACCTTTGAGACTGCCGCCTGTTTCACGATCCTCACTATTGAGAAGATTACACATATCCTTTCAGACTACCGACTGTGGCACAATCCTCACTGTTGAGACGATTACGCATATCCTTTTAGACTACCGACTGTAGCACGATCCTCACTATTGAGAAGATTACGCATATCTTTTCAGACTGCCGACTGTTGCTCGATCCTCACTATTGAAAAGATTTCGCATATCCTTCCAGACTGCCGATTGTTGCTCGATCCACACTGTTGAGAAGATTACGCATATCCTTTCAGACTGCCGACTGTTGCTCGATCCTCACTATTGAGAAGATTACGCATATCCTTTTAGACTGCCGACTGTAGCACGATCCTCACTATTGAGAAGATTACGCATATCCTTTTAGACTACCGACTGTAGCACAATCCTCACTGTTGAGATGATTACGCATATCCTTTCAGACTGCCGACTGTTGCTCGATCCTCACTATTGAGAAGATTACGCATATCCTTTCAGACTGCCGACTATCGCTCGATCCTAATTAGTTCACCTAGACACGCAAATTACTATTTATTTATGCATATGCTTAAGAATTATAGACGCCATATATAGCTGAATAAGGTTTCGCCAAATTTAAAATTGTCTCGAGTTGTATGAACTGATTATTTAGATTTTTGTGTTGAACCTATCCAATACATTACCTACTTGTTACCGGCGAAGTCCACAGTCCCAAGGGTAGATCCTGAAATGGCCGCTTTCCTTTGGCACTAACTTTCAGTAGGTATTTTTACATTATTTACTAAAAAATCTTAACCAGTTACAAATATTATGTACAGCCTACTATAATCTATATGTACAGCAAAACGTTAATGATTTACAATAAATGGATGCTCAAAATTCGAGTGCACATAGAAAAGTGTGCATCGGCCACGATTGCCTACATATAAAATTGAAATTAAAATATATTTTATTTCTTATGCTAACATTAGGAAAATATTACATTTTATACATACATGGGGCGATAAGGACGTAATAAAATATGTAGTTATCTATAAGCGCTAGCGACATCATATCATAATACATCGATATATACTTTGAAAATAATCAGGAAATCCGACGCGGCGCAGCGTCCGGTAAGTCCGGTGTGTGCCTGGGACAGCTGCGGACAGCCACAGCCCCACGACAGCACCTCGGCAGCACGCGCGCCGCACAGCGACACTAGCAGCCCGGCCGGACACCGCGCCGCCAGCATCACTTCACTATGCCCACCAGTCAAACACCCGAAAGCAGAAACAAATCAACAGCGCGAGACTAGTCGGCTTAGTGAGTGACAGGTCTTAGTGAGTGGGTCAGGTACACAACGCACTGTCGAATATACACATCTCACGTACATTTTAAACACGTCAACGACTAAATTGTCCTAAACATACACACATATAGATGGGGCGCAAAATCCCTCTCCGCCATAATTTTCTTTAACTCACCGCTGAACGTATTTGCATGAAAGATGTACTGCATGCAATCCGTTCCGTATTCGCTAAGCAAACCCAAGCCGTGACCCGAGTGATGACAGTGACAGATTTCCATGCAGGGGATGATGCCGCACCGTCGCCGGAGCGACGGCAGATGGAAAAAGTATCAAAATGCAAAAGGTGCGAGAAAAAACGTGCCAATGTCGGACCGGGCGAGTGCTGGCGTGTCATCCTGGCGTTTGCTTAGTAAACACGACATCACCTGGGAAGCTCCTCGATGTGTTCTAGTGAAATGACGCGATGCCGGATGCTCTAGAGGCCCGGCGGCTACTGAAACATACCGCTCCTAGATCCTAGCGGTTGCGGCTCGGGTGCGGAACGCTCTCGCCTCGCCTCTCCCTTGCGGCGCTGCCGTCTGCCTGCCAGAACTACTCACTCGAAATAAGCTGCGGACATGCAGAGCTCTACTTACGTACTCTACTTATGTACTGCTCTCTACTACTCCCCCAACCCAAATAAAATTGTAAATACAGAAAAAACAAGCTTCGGGTCACGAGGCCGGCGATAACGCCCGATGTGAGGATCTTCGACTTGGTCGATTGCGCTAGTGATCTCAAAAGGGTCAAATGCAAAAGCTTCGATCGAATAGATTTTAAAAGATTTTAAAAAAGTACGGGCACTACGGATGACACTAATGATGGAAGCGCGAATGTGAATAAAACTACAGAATTGATTCTAGCTACGGATGAAGCTGGACATGAGGGCGATGATCGTGATTCCAACTCGAAATACTGTAGCACCGTTGGAGGTAAGAGCTGCGTGCGCAGTCGTCGAGAGCCAATCTCTACGACTACTAACAGAATTGTAATCGATAAAACATTATTATGATTGTCGTTCGGATCTTTTGCGATAGTTACTTATAATTGATCAGATTGCGTAAAAAACTCTAATTCGATATTAGTTTTAGGTAGATAATTTAAAAGTTTATTTTATAAAATTCAGTCGCAGTCTACTGTCTGTCTTTAATGACACTAGGTACTACCGCATAACTTACAAATTGCCGCTTCAAACTCCGCCTATCCTGATCGTCCACCGCGATCGTCACTTTTACACTTTAAGTAGAGAGTTATGGAAAAGAAATGTAGATTAATAACGTGCTTCGTCTTACAGACGCCCGTGTATCGACACGCTGCTTAGTTGAAGTGAGTACGTACCCGCTGTGGCCGGGAACATCACTATAGAGGTCTATCCCTCGTAGGCCAGAGCACCTCACACTTGCGGCAACGAGTCCTTCAGAGCATGCGACTTGCCGGCATCTGACGCCGCTCTCATTCAAATTCATCCTCAGTGTCATTTATTTCTTGCTCTTCACTTTCTTTTGAGATTTTTAAGTATGCATCATCACGATTATACACTACGTCGGCAAACCATTTCAAAGTTACTGAAGTACTTCTGACGACATGTCTGATCCTGGTCTCGGCACCAAAAGGCGATCCCCATCATGTCTTGACCAGTAGGTGTACAGAATTTTTAATTAAATTTTAGTGGTTTATTCTTTTGTGATCTCGGAGAATTCTTCAGATTCGTCTCTTAGTTGCAACCTGCAAGAGTTACACGATATGGAAGAAATGGGAATGAGAGCGGTGTCTTATATAATGCCGCGTCAGTTCAAAAGAGCATGTGACATCGTAGATTGGAGTTGGCTATTCCGTGGTGTGAGCGGTGAGGTCGACCCCCGTGGTCGCGGGGCCCGGCGCGGCCGGGGGGTCGCTGGCGGGGAGGGAAAGTAGATGTTAGGCCTCTAAGAAAATGAGTGCCGTCGGCTTCGGCTCCAGGTTTGACTTCTTCGCCTCCACAACCAGGAACTCTATCTCCTGCAACACAATACAGACACCGCTCAACACGATAAAGAAAGTATGCTATTTCTGACTGTGGATTTTACGTAGATTTGCCAAGAGATACAAATCAGTGTCTATTAGCCGACCTAGTCCGGCAGCTAAAAGAAGTTCAGGCAGTTCAGCGACATAATTATTGTTGTATAATGCCACAAATGTGCACTTTACAATGGATACATACATTTAATTTGAATTTGATTAGCGTAGGTACAGAAGTATATTTTTATTTCGTCAATTTTATACGATACGTCAGGTTTATACGAGTACTATAGAATTTCATGAAATATGAAAGTTATTTTTATCTAATTGTTTTGGATTAAAGTGTAGGTAATCACCGGCTTGTCTCTCTGTGCGAAGGACTCGGCTATTAGCCTGGCGACGTCCTGGTGCTGGAGCCCCTCAACCCTGCGTCCGTCCACCGCCAGGATGAGCTGCCCCACCTCCAGACCGCCGGCCTCATGCGCCGCTCCGTGCTCCTGCAACCAATGTGCAGTTCCTTCAGGTATCGCACGTGTTTATGGCACGGAGGAATAAAATGATAACAATAGCGATATTATTAAAAGTGAAAATTTACACAGAATCTACAAGTGTGACACAAAAGTGATTATTAAGTGAACTAAAACAGAAAAAGTGAAAAAGATCTATAAACTCATTAATAACTATAGAACTATAAACTCCATTTATATCCATATGGATCTCCAAATGATGTTAATATGGATCTCCACAAATGTATAAGTAATGATGTGTTGCCCAAAGGTTCGGGCTTAAATACAGCGTCAGGTCAGGCTAATCTTGACATGACATAGCTATGCTGCGCCCGACTCCCTTTTTCTTCTCTTTATGTTTTTTATTTTGTTTTAATGTAATTTTACTGTAATTTGCTATTGAGGAGAAAATAAACATACTTTCTTTCATTCATTTAGATACATCAGCTTCGGCTGCTTATCCAGAATAAAATCTTATATCTTAAATCTTAATATTATCTAGCCTAACTTTATATACAGCACCGGTAAACTCTGGAATGCTCTCCCTTCCTATAAATCGGTTAATACCTATTCATTTATTTACAGAACCTGTAAACTCTGGAACGCTCTCCCTGTCCATATATTTTTCGCCAGGCACTATCTCAGGTCCTGTAAAGAGGCGTGAATAAGTAACTGTTTTTTTATTATTTATTTTTATAATTATTTTTGTGGTCTTATTATTTTTCTTTATGGAATACGATACCGCTTCCGATAAATCGGAGCAGGCCAGTCTCCACAAAAAGAACCCATTCACGAGCATCGCCCCGGGCCGGGGCCAGCCATCGCCTCCCTCTTTCTAACACCGACCCTGTATAACATCAACGTCGGTTGCTCAGTAGTTGCGATATTCGGTATTTGATTACCGAAGATAAGCACTGAAGAGCGCGGTCAGGTATTAGATGAGTGACCGCTTGATCGTTAACGCTGGTCGTCGTTCGGATTCTACGTTAAACTGCACGTCCCTTCCCTCTCATTATAGGGGGGTAGGGCTAAACCCGCCCGGGTTGGTACCACCGCACTGAATGAAGGTCGGTCGAAGCGGATATAAAACATAGTTTGTGTTTTCCGTCCAGTTCAGTGTAGCCGGCAGGAAATGAGGCAAGCGCTGACAAGGCACCTACCAAAATTCACCAAGGTATTTAGGCTGACATTACTGGTACCAACAAAAACTGGTGCATTAGGTAATGTAGCCTTCCGTGTCAGTTTCCATTAAAAAAACAATGTGACGTGAACATGTCATCCACGTGCACCTCCATCCTCCAGCCTCCATCTACCGAGAGTCGTGTTCGTCATGACAAGTTTTCGTGCGAGTAAGCGTGTTCGATAGCTTGCTTGCTGGGTATACCTCTGGCTGACCGATACCGGTTGGTGTTAGTTGTAAATGTTAACGAAAGATGTCGTAGTGTGGTATTTATTTCGTTCATGTCTTTCGCCGATCAACAATAAAGTTTGTGTAGTGTTACATACATTAAACATTACATAATAATTAATAAGACGGGTCTAATCCTCTCCCCTAAACGGTAGTTGCAGTGGGATACCGCTGTTGATCTCAACAAAATTTTGCGCACATAACGTCTCCTAGTGACACCAAGAAAGAAGCAGGGACCGCTTTTAAAAGTGAAAAGGTTTTAAAAAGGCTCCTCTAAAAATAAATTCTCCAGAAAGCATGCGTACCGGCTGCTCAGATGTGTTACCAGGCGGAGCCGCCGGAGGGATGTTATGCCAGCAAATTAAATTACCTGTTTTCTTTTTAATTGCGTGCGATCGTACCGCGGGTGCTTCTAGTCTTACAATATTTAAAAAAAAACTAAGACACGTGTTCTTGACGTGTTTTAGTTAGTGGACGGAAAATACGAACAATCTCTCACAGCCGCTTCGACCAACCTTCATTCACAGCGGCCTGATTCTCCTCACAATGCGTCTTGTCGCCGGATACGGAAACTCTCTCATCGGTATTCACCGAACATAGGTGACACAT
>WYDE02155428.1:0-11121 GCA_009867175.2 Adela reaumurella | reverse complement strand
TGAACAGGTATCCGATATTCTAGTGTATTCATAAATAGTTTGTCTTAATAAAAAGCTATCCATCAGATCTTGTAATTTATGTGTAGAGTGTCTATCTATCGGAAACTTTATATTGAAATCACCACAATTAATTATTGATTTATGGGTGTTATTGCTAAGTTTATGCAAACATTCCTCAAATTTTTCGGCAAACATATTAACATATGAAGAAGGAGACCTATATACACATAGTATGATAATAGAATCTGTTTCAACACAGCATTGTTCATGTTCCGGCGATGTCTCCCGGAACCAAATTGCCTTTAGGTACTAACCCTAGACCCTAACTACACCCGAAAGGGGATGATTCTGCAGTATTCTGCTCTGCACATGATACTGTACTACTTTTGTTCTCAGACATTTGCAACTTAGCCTAAATTTTTTTTTCTGCATATCCACTGTTTTTAAATAGGTAAATAATGTCAATTTTTTTTATGAAAAGCTGTTCCGTATCAGTTTCAGATAAAGAATGTCCCCCACAGGTCAGTTAAAAATTCGCTAACTTAAAGCTCAACACCATGTATGTGAATCCGTAGACATTGTTGTGGGTGTGGCCTGCGCCCGTTCGACTGCGTTCTCTGGATTCTGTGTGATAAGCCAACAGTGATCGCATCGCATCTGTCAGAACGGAACTCGTGTATGAAAACTTTGCCAGAGGTCAATTTTAGGTTGTCGACGTCGACGTGCCGCCGGTGCGGTGATGAGAGCGTAGGGCGCATGCGCGGTGCGTACGTGCCGCGCGCGACCTTGCCGCGTCCTTCCTGCCGCCGCGACATCTGATTCAGTAGTACAATCCCCTCGCGAAGACGCGGCCGCCCCGCGCCCGCGAAGACGCACCGTGACGTGCCTCGTGCGTGCGTGCGTGCGTCTCGTCGCGCAAAAAACGTAAATAAATAAATAAGTACTTGTGCCGGCCGGCTCGTACGAAATCACGATCAGATAACGATATCTATCGGTTCCGTTGTGTGATGTAACCTTTCTTCTGAAGTGCAGTTTTTGACTATCGTTGGGAAGACCGGCTGCGGAGGCGGGCTTTAGGAGTCTTGAGAGTTTTGAGGTGCGTCTGTGAGTAATGATTTTAGAGTAGACATGTCACATCGCTCACGTCACGCAAGTAACTACGAGTTATGTAATAAAATTGAATTAGTTAGATACGTAACCGGCGCGCATGTAAGAAGCGATATATGACGGTGGATAAGGCAAAGGATGTATGTGAGAAACGTGTCAAATGGCACTCAATTGTCTCTTTCCTCAAGTTCTTGTGCCAAACTTTCGTCTTACTTGTATTTATTTTAATTCCTCTTTCGTTGCACGCATTATTCATGGTTAAATCATTTGTCGGATTATTATTATTATTTTTTGCAAATTGTGGTAGTCGGTTTTGTGCTGTAATTTACCGGATCTCTTGCAGCAAAACACCGATTGCTCTGCTTACCCCGATTGTCGGGATTTAGCGTGAGTGATAGATATGTATGTATGTATGTAAATCATTTGTCTCTAGCTAGAGCCTCGTTAGATTGAGCGAACAGAATTTCATCTTCTCATCAGGCCTACTACTGGCGTAATATCTCATGTGATAATAGCACGGTAGACCCCCAGCATGCAATACAGCAGACATCAATACACCGTCCAAGCTTAGTCCGGTCTCACTCTTTCTCTGGCTAGCTAGACCAACAATAATATTGTCCGTATATAGATTGAACAGATCGACATTACACAACCCTGCTGGCTGCTGGCTTCACGCACCTCGCGAGATCGTGAACCAGTCCTACAAAGTGCCATACAGGTGCTGCTATCTACATGAAGAGATTTCAGAACCCGTGGAAAGCCACCAGTACGCCTATTACCAGTTAGAATACGACCAAAACCGTGTGTTTTTCATGGATATATTGTATGTATGGAAAACGGAGCAGCGACACTGGCGGGCGTGTTGAGAACTACTGCTGCACATACAAAATCTCCGTGAACAACATATTATGTAGGCCATACCTCAACATCGTAACGTATCTCTAACTCTACGAATGCCCAAAACCAGGGCTGGGATTCGTAGGATTCACCTCGCGTGAGAAACCAAAGATAATCTAATCATTATGTATAGGAGAACAGTAAAAAATGGTGAAAAGTTTTCACTTGGTGAGTAGTTTTGTATGCAAACTAACGTGAAATAAACTCGGGTGAATTCTAGGAATAACCCCCCTGTCTTCTTTATGCGGTTGGCGTTCGTCAAGCGAATCCACCTCGGAGACGGGCGGGCGCCTATTATTAGATATTCTAGTATTAGATAGAATAGAATAGAATTAGTAGAATATATCTTATCCCTACTATTATAAAATGCAACGTCTGGCGTTCTCATTAGCCAGTCCTGTCTGTCCGTTTATACATAACTCGAGAATCCCTGGACCGATTTTGATGCGGTTCATGTCTACGTAAAGCTTAATTCTTCCCATCAAATATACATACTTATTATCACGATAATTATTATAGGGGGCGAGCAGAGAGCTGAAATATGAGAAAGGTCGGACTTTAACGCGGGCAGAGCCCCGGGCACAGCTAGTTATAATATAAACGAGATAAAGTGTAGGTAGGTATATATCTATCTTATTTGTAAGCTGAGACATCTTAAAAAATGTTTTGAGTAAACTGCAACCTATAAAGTAATTAGATATCCGAGGGTAGATGTACTCGTATATGCAGTGGTCAGATCGTAGGAATTAAACACATCATGAAATCTTCCACATTTCATGAAATGGAATGCGCTAGGTTAGGCTGTAGGTACTTTAGTTAGGTTACGTTAGGTTATCTATATCAGTGGTAAATGATGATAATTTCATAGACATGGTTAATTCGACGATATGGCAGGTTAGGTTAAGTTAGTAGGATATGTAAGGTTAGGTTTGGGCTAGGTTTCGAAAATTATGATTATTTTAGGATAAGGCTAATTTTTTCGAGTGATTATTTCATGAAATAGTCAATACCTACGAACTGACAACGACATACATACATCTACTAGCAAAAATTATATAGCGTATTAATATAATTTATATGTGTAATAATGTTATTTTTATAAATACCATCATTACCAAAGAACCATGTCATGTTTTATGTCGCGCTTATACCTACCTACTTCAACATTCATAGACCGATTTTGATGGGGTGAAGAGGCAATACAAGATGCCGTGCTAATGGGCGACAGACTCGCCACCTCTCACCTTGGCACGGTACTTCCACCGCGATATTCAGTAGGTGGGTCTTCGTGCCTTATATGCTGCTTGTTAGGTATCTTATCCGAATACCTTGCGAAACGTCGGTGGTCGCAAGTGGTGGGTGGTCGGTGGTGTGCTGTAATTTACCCGAGTTCTTGCAGCACAACATCAATTGCGCAGCTTACCCCGAATTTCGAAATTCATCGTTAGTGATATGTATGTATAAAGTCTTTCGTGATTTTCAAGGCAATATTTTTTACGTAATATATCCATCAAATAATCCATCCATCACAGTAGGGCACAGTAGTACAGCCTAAAATATCAAACTAATCGGAAAAATTTTAATAACGATTTTTTGAGGGCTGCATTTTTCACGCAAAACCAGATAGGTAATGAAAATAGTATAGATTTTTTCATATCGCGAAGACCACCCGCCAGGAGGGTAAATACTCAAATTGCAAAAGTGGCACCCACATCCAAAGAAGCGATTTAAAAAATAAAAGAAAACCGAATCTAAACCTAACCTAACCTGGAATTCAGGGAAGTGCTGACATGGCACCACCTGCATAACTCACCAAGGTGTTTAGGCTGATATCACTGGTACCAGAACAACTGTTGCATTAGGTGTTGTAGCTATCCGTGTCAGTTTCCATAAAAAAACCTAACTAAACCCTCAAAGCGTTTCTGAGAGAAATGGGAAAATTCGTGTGTACACACACACACAACCAACCTCTCACCCTAACGCATACCCTACACCCTCTCCGTTCGTCGTGGTTAAAAAATGATTAAAAAATAGTTGCCCCTACACTACTCGTAGAACGAGCACGGGGGTTTGGTGGATCGGCCGGACTACCTGCTATTAATAATAAATTATAATAATATATGATCTATTATCCGGCATGGGGTCCATCCATATTACACACACAATATTATAAGTACACAAGCACACATATTGTACCGTGTGGGGCCGGTACTTAAAATAATGACCCCACTGCATCTCTTCCCATGCATATGGTAAAAGGCGACTAAGGGATAAGGAAAAGATGCCGTGCTTAAGGGCGACAGGCTCGCCATCTCTCACCTTGGCACGGTACTTTTACCCATTCATGCAGTAGGTGGGTTTTTGTGCCTTACATGCTGCTTGATATCTTGTCCGAATAACTTGCAAAATGTGGTGGTCGGTGTTGTGCTGCAAGAACTCCGTAAATTACAGCACATCACCGATTGCTCTGCTTACCCCAATTGTCGGGATTCAGCGTGAGTGATATGGATGTATGTATGTACAAGCACACAAAAATCATGTACCAACATTGTATCTACATATAAAAATGCAAGAGACACATCATAGAGAAACATACTGTTTCTGCTGTTGAGAACACGCGTCTCTGAACCCGAATACCCTATTGGGTGGATTTTAACACCTTTCGTAATGCTCTCTTCATTTCATATTGTGCCTATGTGCTGTTCTCGTCGCGTGCTCTTGTGTCTGTCTGTTCTGGGGTTCTATGCGGCAAGGTACGCTCTTAAACGAGTAGTTACCTAGGTCGTTACACTTTCGAGCTAATAATATCCAGCAAGCGTCGTCGTAGTTCCAACGTATAGCTGGCAAGTGGTGCTACACTGATAATATTTTCTACTACAGTGCAGAATAAGATAATAATAATAATAAGATTCTGCAAGTCTAGGTATCTTTAAGAACAGACTAAAGGAATTTTATCTGAAAAAGCAACAAGCTTGTCCGACTTCCTTGTGAAAATGGTGCAGTTTCCGTCACCTGTCATGTCATTCTCTTCTGCGCAGTTTTGTTTTGATTTAGCTTTTGTTGTTTTGTATTATTTATGCGATATGGTTTATTTTTTCATTTTTTGGGTATAACACAGTAAATTTTGTCTTGCTTATGGAGATAGGCACATCAAACCAAAGGTGCTAGTTTGTAAGCTACCAATACATTTTTGTGAGAACCATATTTCAGCTGGGTGGGCAGAAATAGATTGTCTTAGGACAATATGTTCCACCCTTTGGATGTTTAATGAAATGTATAAGTTAAATATTTTTGATGTCCTATATTTTAATTGTAATTTTGTTTAATTTCTTTATCATTCAATAAATTGTTTGTTATCTTATCTTATAAGTCACTTGAATGTAATATTATGGAAGTTCCTCATTATTACTATTATACAGAATCTGCTATCCCTGATCCGATGTTGTCTTATTCCGCCTTATTCGTTTGAGAAGGTTGGAAGCGTTTTGTCTGAATTTAATCCGAGTATATCAAATATATTTCGTAAGGGGCAATTGCACAGTACCCGTAACCGACGAGCATGTATGAAGAATATTATGAGAGTGCATGAAACGGAAGAGGTGTGTCAGGATCGTGGCACGTGGAGATCCGTTGTCTTTGTCTACCCCACTGGGAAACAGGCGTGACGCTATATATGTATTGATGTATGTCGTAACATTTTCACTCTGTCCCAATATACCTAATTATAAATCCACGGTTTGTCCACTTCGATGACGCAAGACTTGGAACACCAGTAACAAAGAGTTTGAACATAGAGCAGGACATTGTTCACAGCCCATGTCAAAGCAGAGAATCTCGTTAACATACCTTAGTCAGCTTTTACGTCATGCGCCTACCTAATCAGACGTGCCGCTCGCTGCACACCTGCGGAGCGACGCCGCAGTCGACATGAATGCTGCATGAGGCCTGAAATATTGAGTAGGACTGCGGTGCGGTACGAGTGGCGACGTTTACTTATGGCGGGCTCGTGGCTGGAAACCTGATGCCACGTGAGGGGAGGTGGATTTTTGAAACTATACCTACATAATCGCAGATACATACAATCTATGACTTATAGCGACAAGGATAGAGAAAGATATGTTTAGATGGTTTGGACGCATGGAGAGAATGGAAGGTGAGAGAATGACCAAACAAGCGTCGTTGGCTCAGTGGTTGCTATATTTGGTATTTGTTTACCTAAGTTAAGTGCGATTGTCGGTATTCAGCGTGAGTGATATGTATGTATGTATGTAATCCCGAATTCAGTGGACTGCATTTACCAAAAAGAAAAATAAAACATTTTAACCAGCTGAGCTAAACAACCAACAGTTGATTACAGGCTCGGCTCTGGCAGATAATTGCACTGGGCTGGACGACACTGCCTCAAACCTTGATGGCGAGGCCTACGGAATCTCTCTGGTTCAGTTAATTTTTGCGAAGGCGCGGAGCGCGCGCCGTATTCCCCCGCGCATTTTTCACGAAGCAATCTGACAGTTCACATGACATATCTTTGAATCCATTGGCGCCTATCAGTCTCCTCGCCAACTAGTTCAAATCTTCTTTCTTGTTTTGCAGCCATTATTTTAGGCCCACTGCTGGGTAAAGGCCTCTCTCATTTACATGATATAAGAGTATTTTAGTCATACACTTCCACGGTGACCAACCGTCTTGGAAGTGGGTTTCCTCACGATGTTTCCTTCACCGGAGTGTCAGCGGCAATTTAGCACAAATTCTAAAGTTATAAATATTGTGCTCCCAGTGGGTATCGAACCTCCAACTTGAAAGGCGTGCTCTTGCCCGCTCGGCCAATCTGACACACCAATATTTACTTAAGCCTTTTTGAGACACGATTTAATCGTAACCCATTATTTAGCTTGATTAAATCGTATCGCAAATAAAGACAATGCGTGGGATTACGCTTAAATCGTGTCGTAAAAAGGCTCAGATAACGGGGGTCCAATATCTAAGCCTTTTTAAAAGCGGTGGTACGAACTGGGGTGGGTAAACCCTACCAGCACCTATGTAGTTAAGTAATGGGAATATTTTCTTAGCGGTGTTTTGTTTTCTTTAACGGAAAAAAATCCCTAACACACAGGTAAGAACATATTTTTATTTTATATTTTTTTATCTAGAAAGTGTTAACTGAAACTTATTGCCTCACGCAATAAATCCGCCGTCCGCTGAGCAGACCGCATATTTTAATTTTGTGTATTTATTGCAGCAATATAAAATATCCACCATGAAGTTCCTCATTGCCTGTATCGCCATTCTTGGCGTCGCGAGCGCCGAGATCACCCCGGTCATGCCCGCGCTTCCCGGCATCGTCCCCGATGGCCTCACCCCGGTCATGCCCGTGCTTCCCGGTGTCGTCCCCGATGGCCTCACCCCGGTCATGCCCGTGCTTCCTGAAGTCGTCCCCGGTTTCGTGTCGGTCATGCCCACACTTCCCGCCGGCAATTATGCCGTCTCCGAGTGGACACTTGCTGAAATCGACAGCGCACTGCAGAACCCCCACACCCACCCTATGGTAAGCCCATTGTAGATAATCTATTTTACTGTACTCTGTACACCGTTGACAGTTCATCACGCCCTATTCCGACAAGAACAACTTAGATATACAATCTTGCTCTATCGCTCATTTGTTCTGCTCGCTGACTCAAATTTAAAGTAGGGTTTGTCGGGGGGAAAGGGTGCCGAGGTTGGGAGGGGGTAAACGGTACGTACAGTCGAGGAAGTATTCATATATTATCGAGTAAGTAAGATATGCATAGACTGTTACTACCTCGTAATAGTCAAACGCCTTGAAAATCTTTTATGTTTACTTTTTCCTTTGTGTTGGTTATAGAAAAACAATCTACAGAGAGATAGAGATTGAGAAGCTCTTTTAATACCCTCCACTTTTAAAGCAATAAAGCCGATTTTGCCCACATATGAACCTAGCCGAGATATTTTGCCTTAGCCCAAAGATTTTCGTGCTAAGTTTAGCTGAAATCGGTAAGTGCACCCTCTGTGCCTTGATAAATATCGTTATATCAAATTAATATACATATAAATAACTTTTTACCGAGGGGTTGGCTTACTTCAATATCTATTTATCATACTGATAAATTTTCCCGAATTCGTAATATGCGGACGTAAAAAAGGTGTTGTTTAATGCAGTTTATTAATAATTATATTATTGCAGCTCATTCCCTACCTGGAGGATGCTCTGAATGACATCATGATGCAGCTCATGCAAGGCACAAATAACAGCCCCGTCGCCACCATTTCGCTGCCCCAACACGTCGTCGATGCTATCAACATGCCCGACCTCACCCCGGTCATGCCCGTGGTTCCGGAAGTCATCCCCGAAGGTGTCATGCCCGTGCTTCCCGGTGGCAATTACGCCGTCTCCGAGTGGACGCTTCCCGAAGTCGAGAGCGCGCTGCAGAACCCCAACACCCACCCTATGGTAAGTCAATTGTGGATAATCTGTTTTACTGTACTGTGACGACCGTTAACATTTAATGTTCATCACGCCCCATTCCGACAAGAACAAGCGAGATAAGCAGCAATCTTGCACTATCGCACATTTGTGCATCTCGTTCACTCACACTTAAAGCTTGGTTTGACGGGGGAAGTGGTCAAGGGTTTCGCTTTTGAAGAGAAATAAACTGCTAATCACATTATTGGGCGAGCGAAAGGGTCCGCCAATTTGTACGAGTTTTATTTAAGATGTAAGCCAAAATCCTCCGGGGTGTCGTCTTTGAAGAAAAATAAATTACCATACCTTCCAAATGTGGTCCAAATGTACATTTTTGGAAATTTTTATGAATTATCTTAAACATGGTATTGAAGCGAAATTCCTCAGGGTAATAAACTAACATATGTAATTAATAAAAGGGAGGTCCGGATTAAATCGAAGACTGGGATTAAGTAGTGGGCCGGATTTATTGAACCGTAGTTTGGAGGCCGCTGCATTATATTAATAATTATATTATTGCAGCTCATTCCCTACCTGGAGGATGCTCTGAATGACATCATGATGCAGCTCATGCAAGGCACAAACAACCCCATCGCTACAATTGCGTTGCCCCAGCACGTCGCCGATGCTATCAACATGCCCGACCTTACCCCGGTCATGCCCGTGGTTCCCGAAGTCATCCCCGGTGAGATCGTCCCCGTCATGCCCGTGATGCCCGTTCTTCCCCCCGGCATCATCGAAGTCACGCCCGTTCTTCCCGGATCGCCCGTCGGTTCGGAGCAGGCCAGCTCTCCTCTGGTTCAGATCATTCTGAACATTGCCGCTTAAATTTAGACGTGTGTCTATGAAGTGCTCCCATGTTTAGGTGATTTTGGCAGAAAATAAATTTATCTGCATTCTATATATTGATTTTTTTCAACCTTCCTTTCATAACTCTCAAGCGACCTAATCACTTCTACCAATATCTAATTAGCGCTTTACAAGGCCCAATGGTCCATGGTCAATTGTCCATGGAATAAGTACCATGAAATATAATGGCAGTGAACGAAGCAAAGAACGTATGGCAACAGCTCTCCCTACTACCCCTCCGGAAAAGGAGCAAAACGGTAGACAAAGAGATAAAAAAGTGATGAAACCTATACATAGTATATAGCATATACGAATATACATATATTGGAATAATCATAGCCGCCTGTATCTCTGGCTTTGTTTACAAGCCTGGAAGTGAAAGGCATAGCAACCTCGCACGTCGACCGAAATTGTATGGGATTGCGACGCGACGTCGCATAGGTATAGTATTATTTGACTTTCGTCAGCGTCGTTGGCTCAGTGGTTGAGATATTCAGTATTCGATTACCGAAGTTAAGCAATGCTGAGCGCGGGAAGGACTTGGATGGGTGACCGCTTGACTGTTGACGCTGGTCGTCGTTCGGATTCCACGTTAAACTGTAGGTCCCTTCCCTCCTTACATGGTGGTAGGGTAACCCGCCCGGCCCGGGTTTGTACCACCGCACTGAATGAATGTTGGTCGAACCGGTCATGAAACATAGTTCGTGTTTTCCGTCCAGTTCAGTATAGCTGGCTGGAATTGAGGGAAGCGCTGATGTGGCACCTACCTACATAAGTCACCAAGGTCTTTAGGCTGACATCAGTGGTACCAGAAAACTGGTTCATTAGGTGATGTAGCCATCCGTGTCAGTTTGAATAAAAAAAAAAAGACTGACGAAAAGCCGGGGCCCGTTTAGTTGTCCGGGATAATTTATGTGAACATTATGTGACCCGCTCTAATTGAATATGACAGATAGAGATAGAAGTAGTGAAACAAACTGTCAAATGGCCTAATTGAAAGCAGCCCCGCCATGCATCGGTTCTTTTTTTACCACTGACTGCAGCGCTAACAGTCATTTATAAATATGGCGTAAGGACCTGATTAGTATCTATCATATAAAATCATATATCTAGATCAGTGTTTCCCAACCTTTTTGCCCCCAAGGCCCCCTTGGCTACGTTGAAATGGTCGACGGCTCTACATGGATTATTTAGCAGGCATAATACATAATATCTGCTATTACGGTGCGTTGAAAAGTAGGTCTTTATTTCTTATACAATGCATGGCTTCTGTCTCCTCCGTCTACGCTTGGCCCTCATGCTATTACCCCTTACCATTTTTTTTAATTCCCACAAATATTACAATAAAATATGAATTTTTAATGAAATTCTGTGTATTACGAAGAACAAATTATTACTCACAGCACAAACCCAATGACATAAATTTTAATCACATGCATACGAGTACAGGTGTATATTTAGCTACTTAATGAGATGTTTGAACTTGACATTGTTTTATCAGGTCGGCGATTCTAGGCTCGATGTTTGTACTCAAAGCCAGACGCATATCCTCACTGACATCAAGCCGATTGCGTTGTTTAGTCTTCAGCTACAACAGCGTAGAGAAACCCTGCTCGCACACGTAGATCGTTGAAAACAATACCAGATTTCGGAGTACTATTTTTTGTAGTTTCGAATAACAAACAGCTTTTTTTGGAACAAAATTCTTCAAAGTTTTACGCATTCGAAGGCAATTTTGGCGTCAGAGTCATTTCGCCTCCTCCTGAAATTCTTCTGGAAGAGTCACA
>WYDE02155317.1:0-11124 GCA_009867175.2 Adela reaumurella | reverse complement strand
AGATTACAGAGCTTGTTTTTCGCTTTTTAGTTGATATTTTTTTATGCAGTCGGGTTTTTTGATTTTTTTAATAATTTTTTTAATAAGAAAGTATCCAGTAGAAAGAAAGAAGCAAGTCCTCTACTTTTATTTCTACTTAACAAATTTTTAATATTTGTTATAGTTTTCTTAATCTAATTGTCGCAAATAGTGAAAGATTTAGATTATGTGCCCCTAAAACTCATTAAAAGTGATTGAAACCTAAAATTCTCATCACGAATAAAAATATGTCTATTTTCCTTTATACATCATAAAATATATTCATATTATTGTTTATTTTTTCTGTCAAAAGTTGTTTGTCAAATGCGAGTAGAAAGCGTCCCCCGAAATTCATTTTGTATTGATATGGATGGGTGGGACCACTGGTGGGACGCAGTCGCAGACAACGCTCTCGAACGGCTATCCCACGTTACCTACCAAGGGTCGGGAGGACTGGAAAGTTTGAAAGGCGTATTACGTAACACATGTATTTTCAAACCTTTGCACTGGAAAGAGACAGAATTCCGAAGGCTCTTTTAATCCAAGGTCGACGTCAATATTACAGAAAGAGATCTCGTTGTATCTATTTCCGGTGTAAAGCTTCCAGGCGATAGCACTATACTATGTGAGTGGACGTTACACCGTTACACAGTGTACGGTCTGTACACCGGATGATGATGAACTAATTATATATGTCCATTGCCCAGTATTACAACGTGTGGCTGTCGCTGGTGGGGTTCCTGATGTGCGTGGCCATCATGCTGCTCATCAGCTGGATCATGTCGCTCATCACACTCGCCATATTCTTCACGCTATACCTTATCGTGCACTACAGGAATCCTGGTGAGTACTCACGTATACTAAGATTCTCTTCCTTACAGTTTTAGTCTTAACATTGTATACTGATGTTCGTGGCCATCATGCTGCTCATCTGTTGGATCATGTCGCTCATCACACTCCCATATTCCTCACGCTCTACCTCATCGCAGGGGAACCCTGGTAAACTTACCTACAGTAAGATTCTCTACATTAGTGTATTAGTCTTAACATTGTATACTGATGTTCGTGGTCATCATGCTGTCCATCCCCTCATCGTACAGGAACCCTGGAAAACTTACCTGCAGTAAGATTCTATACATTAGTGTATTAGTCTTAACATTGTATACTAATGTTCGTGGCCATCATGCTGCTCATGGCCTCATCGTACAGGAACCCTGGAAAACGTTTATTAGTCTTAACATTGTATACTGATGTTCGTGGCCAACATGCTGCTCATCGCCTCATCGCACAGGAACCCTGGTAAACTTACCTACAGTAAGATTCTCTACATTCGTGTATTAGTCTTAACATTGTATACTGATGTTCGTGGCCATCGTGCTGCTCATCAGCTGGATCATGCCGCTCATAACACACCCATATTCCTCAAGCTCTACCTCATCATGCACAGGTACTGGAACGTGTCATGCACAGGTACTGGTCACGGAACGTTCGCTTCGTCTATTTCACGTATCAATACTCCAAACATAGAACATCCTAGAAGCGTTGTGTTACATACAAAGCCTGAAAGGTTAGTTTTAGAGGAATGCCCAAGAGGCATTGAGCTTGCCTATTTGTATTGTAACCCTTTAAAATTGTATAGGTATATTAAAGTATACATTCGATCTACGCGGATAGATATATGTACATATATTATACAAAGCTCTATCTTATGTCGGCCGGTACCGGTGATTTTGCCCCATTTTCAATTTATTATATCCATCTAAAAAAGTATAAGAAAGCATTCAAGGTCGAAGCGGTCATGAAGAACATGGGGGAAGCAGTGACATGGCACTTACTTAACTCACCAAGGTGTACTGGGTTTACATCACTTGAGCATTGGAGTGATGTAGCCATCCAGGTCAGTTTCTATAAAAAATTATAAAAATTAAAAATATCTGCACTATTTTTTTATTTTTTTATTAGCACTTCTTTAATCCTAATTTGTTATCGTTCTGTACATTTTTATTACAAAAATTGAAAGAGATAGGTTGCTTTTAACTGAAATTATTTAATGAATTTTTTTTATTTGATTTTCCTTGCTTAGCATGCAAGTCGCTTACTTAATCTTAATCAGAAAAATACTGAAAAACAATTAAATAAATCGTCCGAACCGGGGTTTGCACCCGGGACCTTTGGCCTTAGCTGCCACTGCGATACCAACTTCGCCACCCGGACCGTGACGTTTTCCTTCAATTTTGAGATAAGAGTGAGCGTTAAGAAGATCCAGATGTATACGGCAACAAATCGAAATTGTTTAAGTTTCAAAAGCCATTGGAGCAGTAAAGATTTGAGAACGATGTGATTGTCAATCTCATTCCGGGATTTCCTCTTTAACCGGAACTTCGCCAAGTTCCAATTCCGCAGTTTGCTCAAGACACGTGCACGCTCCGTCGTCACCTGAGTCATCAAGCCATCACCTCCATTTCAAATGCACCTACCTACTGCAACCGCTAAATCTGGAACAAAATGTTTGCATAACTTCCCAATGAGTGCGTCGGCTTTGGACGCCAAGTCGCGGCGTAGACCTACTTTACCGCTGAGTGCTGTTTACAAACTAAGAGTATCCTTGAAACTCGAAACAGTATACTCGGCTGCTGCCCCATCACAAAACAAAGTAAGGATTTTTTTTCCAAAATTGAGTTAATGACATAGAGTAACTTAAGAGGATTCTATAGGACATTAAACAAAAATTGTTATATTTTAAACAAATATTTAGTTCGATGAAGTACATAATATATTTTTTTAACTACTGTACAACACTGAAGCAGGCTTTTTAAATTTAGAGTAAGTATTTTTTCAGTGTGAAAAAAATGCCTGAATGTGACTCTATTTTAATTCATTATGTCGAGCTAGCTTCATACTGGATAATTATTTTGGAATAAAATTTACGTCATTGTACAGGGAATTTAATTTTCTAGACACTAACAGACAGCATTATTTGAAAAAAGTAAATAAACAAACAAAAACTACAACATTCACCATATAAACACGCGCACTGCGCTCGATTGCTCAGTGCATTTTTGTTTTTTCATATGAATTATCTTAACCGTTTACGAGGTATAAAAAAAATACAAAAACGTATTTGAGGCTTATTTTCAAAGTTTTCAACATTAAAAACAAAGCATAGCACACTTCAGAACAACACTATCAATTTTAAAACTTACTTACGTTTACTTAACACAGCAAAGAACAAATAGGACAAGCTATAACTTCATCTTATGATACAGGAAAAGCATATACATCATTTTGCTAGAGTTATTCATCCTCGAAATAAATTAAATACCTTTACCTCATCATAACAAAGTAAATCACGATGTGCCTTACTTTGTTAAATGAAATGAATATTTAATTCTTATATCAAGACAAAGTTTTTAAGAATTCCTTCATTAAAACAGCTATATTGCGAAAAAACACTTTAACACAAAAATATCCATTTGAACATTACCTTCCAAAATAAGCCATTTTATTTTTAATCTAAGGAATTAACTCTCATTAAAATATTTATTTTAGATTTTGTAGGATGATTTATTTATTACATAAACCTTTTCCATAAAATGTCCCTTACTCTGTTTTGTGGTGGGCAGCCGTACTGCATCAGCCATTGAAATTTTTCCACGGGTGTTCAGTAAATTGTAACAGAAATATCTTTACAAGGAATTAGAGTTTTCAAATGGTTTGTTTAAAAAAAAACGGTCAAGATAAGTGCTGTAGCATTATTGGATCCTTCAAAGGATCATTGAGGATCACTCAACTCACTCAACCTAGCAAAGCCTAGTAGTCGAATAGCGTCAAAAAACTTTTGGTGTCTGTTTGTCTGTCTGTTTGTCCGTCCGTTTGTCCGCACAACTCCTCCTAAACGGTTCTGCCGATTTGGCTGAAATTTTGTATGTACATTCTATACGTCAATAGCTCGCAAACCACCAATTTACAACTTCCTAGAAGAACTGGCAAGAACCTTCGCCGGAAATTTTCTCCTGAACCGTTCGGCCGATCGGGCTGAAATTTTGTAGTTCATTCTATATGTCAATATCTCGCCACACGCCAATTTTAAACTTCTTAGAAGAACTGGCAAAAAACTTCAGTGGAAATTATTCAAATTCCACTCCTCCTAAACCGTTTCGATCAACACGCTGAAATTTTGTAAGTTCATCCTATGCGTTAATCCTCGCCATACACCAATTTTAAATTTCCTAAAAGAACTGGCAAAAAACTTCGCTGAGAATTTTTCAACGTCCATCGCGAGTGTCGACAATCCTGTTACGACAAGACTGGCGCAGATCTAACTTGTATTAGATCCAACCATAGAAGGTTTTTTATTACGTTCTATGGATCCAACGCTACAAATTCAAGAATAATAACAACACAGAACAATAAATGACTAAACTTATTATCTAAAACTTAAATAATATTAAATTCAATACATAAAAATTAAATTAATAACAAAAATAATACCTACTTATAAAATGCAATAGATTCCGTCCATGCCAGCCCCTCTGAACGAACCCATTACCCCCGCAGCATTCCCACGCTGAATAGCCAGGCTCAAGCGATGCCTCAGGTATTCACGTGAACGTTTATCCTGAGTTTTTCTTTAATTTTGTGTACAATGGTTCCGATGAATTGTTGTGCTTCCTTACACCAAGGCCGTAAACACTCGACAGCAAGGGGATAAGGTGGTAATTCGCCTCCAATGCCGTGTACCTTGTGTGCTTCCGACGTGAAGCAGTTTCAGCGGCCGCACCGGCGGTCTTAGAAGTGCTG
Source organism: Adela reaumurella (assembly GCA_009867175.2). Taxonomy (NCBI): domain Eukaryota; kingdom Metazoa; phylum Arthropoda; class Insecta; order Lepidoptera; family Adelidae; genus Adela; species Adela reaumurella. The sequence continues at coordinate 6,306 of WYDE02155317.1, read as the reverse complement.
TTGATGTGGGACGCCGCCAGAGTATCAATGCATGTGGCGTCCTACACCAAAGCCCGGCCTCTTTTCCAAGGAATTAAGGTCATTCCGTCAGGATGTCCCTTCATCACGGTACACGCCCTTCGGCTCTAAAGTTGCGGGTATATCGGCCGAACATAAAGCTCTTTTTATAATGTAGTTTTTTATAATTTTTAACTATTGTGTTTTGAATCTGCTGCACTTTTTTGTAAAAAAAATCTTTCGTACTCTAAGCGAAAATCATACACCTAGGTATACCAACGAGCCAACTGACAGACTGGCCGCAATAACCGTACTTTAGTCTGTCGATTCGGGCGAATAGCCGTCCCAGCGTTATCTGCCTAAATTGAGCGAACAGTCACCGTGTAGACATAATGCATTCCATAAACGTGTGTTCATAATTTGGTTGTAATTGCAGATTACGTCGCGGTGTCAACAGATGTGGAATAGCGTCCAGTCCTGTCTACGTGGAATTGGAATAAAAAATGTGTTTTTTTTTCATACGGATTCTCTATATTACAATAAAACAACAGAGTTACATCTAGAAAAATCTTTATTCTCACCTATTATCTGCACACAGTCGTGTTAAAATATCGCAGTGCTTAATGCTTTTCAACACCAACAGTTTAAAGTGCTTATAAAAAGTCTAAACTTGATACCCATCAAGATATAGTCAATTCTCTGGTCTAAGCCCCCCGCGGCACGAAAATGCCACGAGGATGTCTCTTAAGAGCGTCCACCGACTATACCTATCTGTTGATTATTTCACCCTGTAGCAAGAGAAAAGTGCCGTGAAGCTCTTAAGGCGATGACAATAGCTCAAGTCCTCGAAACGCCAAAAGTAGTAAGAAAAATAATAAAAAATACCTGCCAGTTCATTTCAAATTTTCCTAACTCAAATTGATGGTATGTGATTTGTTATATTGTGAGCAGATATTTGTCAGAATGCAATATGCCAGATAGAAAAGCTACCATTCTACAACAGTGTTACCATTTTTCAATGAACCCTAAAAACATTATTTTTAAATTGTTCATCAACTAGAATCACCAAGCTACAATTGCCAGAGAGGAAGAAGTGATAAGTATATGCCAAAATGGACTGAACGTCATAGATGCCGAACCAAATGTAAAAAGAAAATAGATTTTTTGGTTAACTTTAACTTTCCTACTCACCTTAAGGGACAGGAATATCTTGTGAGGGCAGAGTTTGGGGAGATTTTGAACTGACCTACGGACGTGATTCTGTATCTGATACTGAAGAGATTTTCATAAAAATATATATTTTGGAGGTTATTTTGAAAGTAGGTATTTTAAAATTGTATGGAAAAAATTTTTTTGGGCTCAATTGCAAAAATCGTAAAACAAAATTGTTAATTTTCATCACTCCCTTTAAGGTAGTAGTACCATTTACTTAACACCGTGTATTCAAACCTATAAATAAAAATTCATAATATAACTAGACCACCATTCTACACTTTGAGTAAAGACATTTTGATTTCATCAGTGTTGACAGTTCCAGGACTTTTGCTGTTGTCATCCCCTTAACCCCCGGCTGCACTTTGCTAAAATCGCGCCCACCTCAATCCTTGCCTACGCCTGTAAAGAGTGAATAACCTCATATTTTCGAGTGTTCGATTTCAGCATAAGTGGAGCCCGGGGTTTACATTAAAAAAACTTAAAATATTCAAAGTAGATCTCGTAGAAAAAGTCCGTAAAATAAAGTGGAAAAGTGTATGTACTATGTCTAGTTATTTACATTATAAATATACCTCTGTACGAACGTGGTGATATATGCGCTATATCTTCATATACCTAACTTATTTAATGTATACATACGATCTGGTGGGAGCGACTAAAACATAATATATTTTAAAGACACAAAAATGCATTTTCTTCGCACAATAAATTTCTAAAATATTCAACAAATCATTATACTATCACGGAACTAAACAAAATTAAACATTAAGGCTGTGGCAAACACATACTGTACTCATCTCACGAAGGCGCGCAAATAAAACTTGAAATAATTAATAACACAAATTTAAATAAGTAAGTATAATGAAAATTAATCAAAGCGACGTTTTCGGTAGGTGATCTAAGTGTAATATGAGATGTTGTATGTTAGTCCTACCATTAAGATTGAGCTTTAATTTAGAAAGAATAAGGAAATAGTAAAATTTTGGAAATTATAGCTCAATGGGAATGGCTTGGACAGACATACATCGCATATTACAGCTAGATTACCTATGCACTATTCTTCTTGGAATGTGCGTTATTATATTAATGATTATTTTTTATTTAGTCTTGAGATGATTACAATATGCGTTCGTCACCGTCTTAATTTCAATAAAGTAATTACATAAACATGTGAGCTATGTATCCAATACATAAATATAACAAAAAAGCACATTGAAATGTTTCTTCGATTTTACAACTAACTTCTGGTTTTAAAGCCGGCTACACACGTGATCAAGCCCATGCCTTACTCAAACACTGGCTCTAGCGTGGAATGACCGGTGTTGCATAATTATGAATTTTTTTTTTTGTTTAAACAAAACACCTGCTTCGTTTAATTTCCTTGTCGGATACACACAAATTATTAGTAAACTGCCTAACCTAACCTCTGTTGTGTCCAAGCTTTACAAATATTGCCAGCGTTGGCTCCAATAGTTTTTACTTAGCTGATTTTGACAATGCCAGCGCCACACTAACTTACCTGTTTGTTAGCTGATTTCAAAATTAAAGATTCTATGTTCGCTCATAACTCGAGAACGACTCAATAATTTCACCATGGGATTTTTACTGACGTGTTCTGTAGCAACTGAGGGTGGGTTTATGCTATGTGCGCGGTATTTCTTCCGGGGTCTGAGCAGTGAGCAAATATGTTGTAGCGCGGATGTTAGAGCCGCGGGCGCTGCTAGTACTAGATAAAACAGAAAAACTCATAAAACTTCGAAAAGCCTGACCGGGAGTTTTACGCCTTCCGAGTCCCGTACTATAGCTGCCCGTGCGTTGAATCATTCAGTCAGCCTGGTGGAAAAGTTGGTAAATACACCGGCAGCCATAGTAGAAGACCCAGATTAAAATCATTTGACCGGGATTTGTACCAGAGTCCCGTACTATAGCTGCACGTGCGTTGAATCGTTCAGTCAGCCTGGTGGCGAAGTTGGTTAATGCACCGGCAGCCATAGTCAGAGACCCAGGTTCAAATCCTGATCAGGTTGGATAATTTTTCCAAGTTTTATTAATTTTTCTGTTTCATCTAGTATATATCTCGTATAGCGACGTACAGGCTAAGTAGGAAGAAATTAAAATCCAAAAATTGAGAAAGCGTCTTTCGCTCAAATACGTCAATCGCATGCGAATCCGGTTTCAATAATTAAAAAAACAAATGTGTCCGCAATTTCTTTATATGGATCTCTTTTTCGTGTTTATTTGTGCCATCGGCCTAGTTTCTTTTTAGGAATCTGACTTTAAATGACAAATACAAAATTTTTATAGAAAAGTTCATCTTTCCCGCTCTCAACAGCTCTGTACTGCCTCACTCAGGTCACTCGGCAACAGAATAGTCACCTGTATGCGAGCGCAGTAGTTGGAAATTTGTCCGCCAGCAGCTCGCTCCCTGTGCGTGCCATATCTCGATTTACACGGTGTAGAACGAATTGAACTCATAATAGGGTCATATAGAAGGTACAATGTTGGTCAGATACACCGCTAACTCTTATTAACTAAACCGAGCGAGTTAACTTAACTATCAACAGCTATGGCTTATATTCTAGGTCAGCGTAAGTTGTTTTTTTTTAGAATCTTTTATTACACTATTGTCTTTTTTTTTACACACGCGCTAGCAAATTTCATCTTTATACCAGACGCTTATGTACAACTATTTTGTACAAAATTTAAAAAAAAGAAAGCACCGTAACTTAATAAAAATTATAAAAAATTAAACAAAATAAAATATAGATCCATTGTGAGTTATAATATTCGTGTCAGCGAACCGAGCCATCGTTCGGTATTAGCTGCCTCTTCTCAGGCGATAATCACAATTTTTAGAACACATGCAAGAACACCTTTATATAGAAAAATCACTGCGCACGCTTTGGATTCTTACGAAAATTAACATTAATACATATAACAATTCTAAGACCGATTCAGATTATATAGGTATCTTCAATCCAGATTCACGATATAATGGCAAATATATACCATACTATAACACAATAATTACAATTTTACCAAAGTAAGTCACTGTAGGTAGATTTTATTTTATATGTATATATATATATATACGCATAATCAATGTTTTCTTGCACATACTTAAACAGTATATGGATAGGTAGGGAGAGTCGGGAGGTCGAGAGTGGCAGTGGTGGTTCTCCACGTCCGAGGCGTGGCAGACTAGCTGATGAGAGATTGCAGGGAGTCAAAACATCACGCACGCTGGAGGTCTATAGTGCGATCGCTCGCTGGTCCCGACCTCGATCGGCGCCCTCCTCTACTGCCAATGGGCCCGAATATGTTCCGCGATGCCACTGCGAGCTGAGTTGGACACCTTCCATCGAATACGAGTTCGATTGTCTTCGGAGAGTAGGTGGCGGTTATCAGTAGATCATTTTGTGTATTTTGAGTATCTTGCCGAGCCTCTGCTTGGCCGTCTTCATACCTTTTTTCTGTTTCGAAACGGCTGCAACAACCGCAAATATTAAATTATTTTAATTACTTAATTTTAAACGAAAATTTCTTATGTAAAGACGTAATACGCGCAGCGAGAATTACGACAAGTGAATACTCACTCTTTGGGGGTGTGGCTACGGGCGGAGGCGGGGGACGGCGCGGCTTCGGGGGCGGGGGCGCTCGCTTCACCGGCTGCAAAATGTTCATTCAATTATTTATTATCAACTGAATCAATCAACATGAAGATCAATATGTTCATTTCTTTTTGTAGAGTTATGTGTTATCAATAGAGATCTTCGCAGTCATCTTTGTTTCATCAATGATATTGTCGTCCTCACTCATTCCCGGAATCGGCTTCAGAAGATGCTCAGCGACCTCTATAAGGCTTCGTTGAGGGTCGGTTTGAAGATGAACCGGATTAAAACCAAAGTCAAGTTTATGGTTCTGAACGGGACGTCCTACATTGGTAACTACACCTATCAGTAAATGCTGGGAGTACTCACCTGAGGCGCGGGCTGCGGTGTAGGCGGCGGCGGGTGGTGTACGACCGCGGCGGCAGCTTGCAAGGCCTTCCTCACCGCCTCGCGCCGCACGCCCGCCCGCACCGGCCCGCGCAGTCGCGGCGTCAGCCGGCCCAGCCGCGCTCGCGGCGACCACGACTCGTCCCTGCCAGCGGCAGACATTACTCATTAGTATTCATCGTATGAGCTGTTGCCAACCATCAGTGTCTCTTTCTCTGTGTGACAGTATAGCACAAACTAGTGTCTCGGGATGCTTCAAAGTAAGTTTTCAGAGGACCAAAATCACGCCCACGAGAACGGAGGTATTGGAACTGCTCATTGAAATATTTATTGAATGAGAAATTAGGTGAGCCACAGTCAATCATTGATTAGAACAGAAGAGAACAGTTAGTATTCCTGCGATGCCGAATGCAAAGCCACTCGAGGCTAGCACGAAACTCAGAAATATGGTTGAACTAGCATAAACCGAAAATGTAACACGTACCCAAGTGAAAAAGACGATCACGTTTGTTGACGAGATTTTCATTTATCAAGTAACAGGCAACAGCATTGTCAAGAATTGGAAGTATAATGAAGATTGGATAAGCATATTCCTGTTGACGAGTATTGTTATACAAGATGTTTCAAGTATTTCAGTCATTGTAGTAATGGATACTGCTGAAGACAGCGTTATCGTTTAATATGAAGAAGCGGTTATTTACTTGGCTGATATAAGGAATAACTATACCTATTAAACTACTATAAGCAGGTTACGCCGCTAACCCTATTTTACCGGACCTATAATTTTTTTTAAATATTTAAACTATTACCTAACTTTATAGTTAAGTTAATTTACCATTAAATAAAGTAAACCATAGAGTGTCAGATTAGCCGAGCGGACAAGAGCACGCTTCTCAAGCGAGAGTTGCTGGTTCGATCCCCACTGGGATCACAATATTTATAACTTTATAATACTGCTGACACTCCGGTGAAGGAAAACATCGTGAGGAAACCCACTTCCAAGCCAGTTGGTCACAGTGTATGTACATACATACATACATACATATCACTCACGCTAAATCCCGAGAATCGGGGTAAGCAGAGCAATCGGTGTTGT
>WYDE02155316.1:0-16981 GCA_009867175.2 Adela reaumurella | reverse complement strand
ACTCCTGAAGGAAACTAAGTTAGCGAAATGCTGAAGACTTTCGCCTGGAGTCGGTTCCACGTTCTTGCCTTACATTATAAAATTATTTTGTACCCGTTTTGTTCCGCTGTATTTATTTTTTCATTGTGCCAACGTTGAATTCGTGTTGCCGAGTACCGGGTGGGTTGGAAAAAAATTAGAGAGCTGTACTTCCCGCAGTGGAAGGTTAACCGCTGATGCTGGTGATTTGTTCAGCTTCGCGGTACGTCGACAACGAATGAGTGGAGACTGTTCCTTCAGCGGGTGGACTTGCTTGAGGACGAATGGAGACGCAGGGACCAGTTTCTGGAGTCAACTAGCGTTGTTGCCGTGACACAGCCATACTTAGAAGACACAGAGTGAGGCAAAAATATTAACTTTGAATAAAACAGTAAAAATGCTGCATCACGACTTCTTTTCAGTCATTTTATTCACCCTACTGCTGGGTACAGGCCTCTCTCATTTACATGATATGAGAGTTTTAGTCATACACTTCCACGGTGACCAACCGGCTTGGAAGTGGCTTTCCTCTCGATGTTTTCCTTCAACGGAGTATCAGCAGCCATTTTAGAACAAATTCTAAAGTTATAAATATTGAGCTCCCAGTTCGGATGGAACCCACACCTCCCGCTTGAGAGGCGTGCTCTTGCGCGCTAGGCTAATTTGGCACATGACTTATTTGCATGAAATTAAATAAAATAATAAGCCAACCCTTCGCAGGCGTTTTGGCGAACAAATTACAAGAAGAAACAAACGATCCTCGATCCGGAACATACCTCAGAAAGCGCCTGGCGCTGGCTATCCTGCGGCGGCGTGGGAACTGGATGGGTCGTAATTAATGGTATCTATCACTTCGGGGCCACGAGGACAGGATCCATCTTGTCATTTTACTTGAATTCCTGGAATTTTACTACATAATGTATGTATTATTATGTATGTACAATGTATGTATTAGGTATGTACTAGTTTTTGTTTATTACCTTGTAGTTTAGTTTAGTGTGTTTTAGTTTAATATTAAATTGTTATTTATTTATTATAAATATTTAATTTATTTTTAGGTTAATTTACCTATTATGATTATTATTACGTTAGTATAAGTTATTTTTATGATTGTGTTTTGTAAATTTTTATATAAAGTTCTTTCATAGATTAGAAAAAAAAATTAGGTACTCTTTCTTTTAGAACTTTTAGTATATATCATTGACTTAGTTACCCCCTTATATCCGGACATGCAAATTGGCTGCGGTCCGCCACAGAGTGATCTGTATTTGCCGCGTGGGCGATAATAACAAGGATTTAATTGGAGGCCGATGATTTGATTGGAGTGATTGGAGATCAATGCGACCTCCAACGTATAATATCGGTTGCGGCTATGCTGATCCGTCGCTTGTGGGATGGATGTGGATGGATGGATGGCGCAGGCAAGTGATATCTTGGTAATACATTATTTATATACGAGGTTTCCGCGGTGAGGTGTTCAACATTTTATAGTGTTACTCCATATCTAAGTAGGTACATTATGTTAAACTTGTTATGTTAATGCATTATATGTGCTAAAGCCTATGTTATATGCCAATAAACATTTTTTCTTTTCCTTTCTTTCCATACATTGTGTAGATAGAACACGAATATGAAATAAAATTAAAATTTTGGTTGAGAAATTTTTTTGGCTTTCCCATACATTTTTGCCGAAGAAAATTTTAAATATGTATGCGAAAATTTTTATAAAACAAATAAAAAAAAATTTCTTATTCGTGTTCTGCGCAATGTATGGAGTAACAGGTTTCAATGTTGAACACCTCACCGCGGAAACCCTGCTATGTCAACATCGATAATGGTGTAATGAATGGGGGATTCAACACAACATACAATAATTGGCTGAGCGAAGCAAAGCCAATTATACGATTAGGGTTAATCTACATCTTAGGTGTCTGTTTTTGTTTGTTTGTATGTTTGTCCGAACAAATATTTTCTACGATTCAGCAGTTCGGGCTTAAATTTTCTAGGTTAATATTGTCAATAGCTCGCCACACACCAATTTTTCTACTGCCGAGAAGAACTGGCAAGAAATTCGCTAGCATTTGCGTAAATGTTTCTCACATTCTACACAGTGTTTGGTATCATTACTAAAACGAGTAGATCAACAATAAACATATACAAATACATTAAAGTAATTACAATAATACATTATATACTCAAAAGTAAATAGATACATGAATTACTAATACTAAGTAAATCGGATTTACAGAATCCATCTTTTGCCCGCCAAGTACCGAATGTCGTCGTCCCACCTGGTGGGTAGTCTTTCCACACTTCCACCTGCCCACCTGGTGGGCGGTCCATTGCTCAGCGAGCAATGGACCGAGCCATGTTGCGGAAATATCGCTACGAGATAAGGTGCGACAAGAAGTAATTCGCCGACGCACCGAAGCAGTAGATATTGTTCACCGGGTGGCAAAACTCGAATGGCAGTGGGCTGGACCCGTGAGCTGCAGGCATGACAGCCGTTGAAGCTCACGCGTCCTACACTGGCGTCATTGGATATTTACATTTGTTGGCTGAGCGAAGTGAAGCCTACTACTTGACTAGGGTCAAAAAACTTTTGGTGTCTGTCTGTTTGGCTGTCTGTTATCCGCACAACTCCTCCTAAACGGTTCGGCCGATTTGGGTGAAATTTAGAAGGTTAATTCTATATTATGTTAATAGCCCGCCAACCAGAAATTTTCAACTTTCTAGAAGAACTGGCAAGAAACTTAGGCGGAAAATTTTCCTAAAAAATTTCCTACACGCGTCTCGAGTATCAATAAAAAAAAGAGATATATTGATATACTTGTGATTATAATATAAAATCATATATAATTAATGTACCAATAAATCTTATTTAATATATTATTATTTGCTTTCCGTATTTTTCTGATTAAGATTCAGTAAGCGACTTGCATACTAAGCAAGGAAAATCAACCAAAAAAAAAATTTCAAGAAGTACGTTCCGTATATTGTAGCGAAATAATACATACTACCGTACTAATTATTTATCCAAAAACCATGGTTGCGTTGCGCCACAGCGCCAACTGGAAAGAAAGGTGAGGACGGCATCACACCTAATGTAGATGTATGTTTCTTTTTTTTTGAGAAATGAAAACTAGTACGCCTTTGTATGTCGCCTAGTATTTCTTTCTATGTGGAAATATGTCATCAATTTTCTATGCAAAGGAAACTCAATCAAAATATTTTTTCTTTGCAAAGTAGGCCACTATGGGTATAGTCTTAAACCATAGGCATCATTCCATATACAAACCATAAATACAACGCCATCTATCATTCTCCGTCACAATAACAACATCATTTGACATCTCATCTCAAACAGCCATACAATTTGTAAATATTATTATTATATTATATAAATAATTAACACTGAAGACGACTACAATTCAGTCAAAATATATTATGGAAAAAAATTAGTATTTTTTAATTTATTTTTATTATTATTTTTATTATTTTATTACAAGCCAAACATTGGTTAAAAAAATTATTTAATTCACAAAATATTAACCACAAATGAAGCGATTTGAGATCCCCGATTGTTTCTAGTATCACTTTGAGAAATAGTATGCAAAATTTCGTTGAGATTAAACCACAAGATCCCAATGCACAGACAACGGAAAAGAATACAACGACAAAGGCAACGACAACAAAAGACACGTCACATCATTAGGTACTATGTAGTATGGGACGGGTCAGAAACTTACATACATGTATGAAACACGAGCAGTAGTTTACGTTTACGTACCGTGTACATTATTTAGATTAACCAACTTTATACTTCGCTCGTCCAAAATTTACGTTAGTTGAAGTTTCTTGAGTCAGGACGTGACTGAAAACTTAACTCTTTGGTTACAGGTGCCCGCGGGAGCGCAGCATTTTTAAACAAACCGCAAACTGTAGTTGGGATATTCAGAGACCTAGAGACCTCCTTCCTCGGGGATCAGGACAGTTTTCGTGGACGTGGCTTGCATTCTGTTATTAAATTGCCGACATATATTATTTGTAGTTGCTTTTTGACTGTACATATTTATTACGCATACATTTTGATGGGTATATAGAATTATATAACGGTTCAAAGTCACGGATCACTTTTTTTAAAGCATGACGTTCAAAAGTTGACTGTAGTTACTGTAATATCTGAGGGACTGAATAATAATTTCAAGATACTTGAGCATAACTGATTTATTTTTCTAAACTATTATTTTTTCCTAAGGTAGTTTTTATTTCCTGCCAGGACTCGCCTTGAAGATTATTAAGTACATAATTTATGTATGTATATATTTATTATATACTTTATTTTTACGTATGTATGTATGTGTGTGTATGTTTATTTAGGTTTGTGTATATCTATGAGTATTTATGTATATGTGGAAATTTCCGTATATTAATGTATTTTTTATGTTTAGTTATTCTTAGTGTTATTTCTATGTTCTTTTTTTAATAAATTTTCTCCTCAGTTGTGCCACTCTACGCCTATCTCAATCCCAAAGGCAGGCAAGAAGAGAACTTTTGAGTGCAATAAATGATAATACAATACAATACAATACTTATTTTTGTAGACTTTTGTAGACAGAGACATCATACTTTTCAAAACACGATATTATTACAATACTTTTCCAATTACCGCGGTCGTCAAACACATTTTAAAAACTTCCGGCTCTTCTCGCGTCGAGCGTCGACTTTATCGGATTGTTCCGACGTTTCGATAAAGTCGCCGCGAGAATAGCCGGAAATTTTAAAAACGATAATATTATGTACTTTAAAAGTTTGCTTAACTAAATTTTCTTTGCTCTACAGACAGTAACATAAAAATTGTACTCATAATATTTAACCACCATAACTCATCGCCGCTCAATCACGTAATTACAGGCAGCAGTGACAAAAATAACACTTCTATTGACGTGCTGATTACCTCGTGAAATAATTTGTACTGCAGTCCGGCGACTACCGCCGTCGTGTCGACTCGACACTCGCTCTACCGAGTGCAGGGTCTAAATTACAAAACTGGTCGTGCGATAGTCGCTGTCACTTTACTATAGCAGCAGATCATACTGTTCATATCAAGTCCGTGGACAGCAATGTGGGCGTGAGTAGGTGGGCGCAAGGACGGGGCCGTTTGTTGGCCGTCCAGCGCGCTCGTACATACTTGTCGGCGTGTGTGATTAAGCAAATTGCTCTCCCTCCTCCCAGGGTCACGTGATAGCGACTATCGCACGACAAATTTTCGTAATTTAGACGTAGATACTACGAATTCATAGCCATTCCGCTGTCCATAGGGACGAGGATAAAATGATGATACAAATGTAGATAGAAAGGGAATGGGCCCCTCCTTGAACAACACACCAGACACACCACAAACAAACAACCTGTTATGGAAAGGGCACGTTCTCACGGCGATGTATGAAGCGATGTATGACAGTGAATCATGCAAAGTATATAAGCCAGGAGTGTGTTAAATGGCGCTCGATTGTCTTTGTAAAACCCTCCAGGAAAGAGGTGAATGTGTGATTTATGTATTGCTGGCAACTAGCGTGAAGTAGGGTATATGGGTAGCGCACATCGGTGGCCGGCTCGGCGAGGCGAAAAGTTTCGAAGCTCGACTGTACATGTTTCGTGACACACCTGTAGACCTCCCGATCTGGTTGGGTGCCTGTCGCTTGTTTCACGCCAGCGATGCCGCAGGCCGAGCACTTTAAATAAAACACACTCATTAACTGGTTTTGCGCAAACCAGACTTCGGACCTCTCTCACTTGTTTACGCCGTTCTATAAGTTTTTAGTTTACTCAGAATTGTAGCAGGCGAGTTCTCAAATGGAGAGAACACCAAGATGAAGGATTTATCGATTTATATATGACATACTACCCAAATAACATAGATAATTGGTTATTGTATTTTTGAAAATTGAGAAGATTGAAGAATGAGCACTAAATGTGTAAGAGTAAATATTGGATTGAAATAAAACGTACGTAATGAACAATTGCAGAGAAAGCTAATATTACAAAAGTTTGGACATATGGAGAGAATGCATGGTGATAGAATGGTCAAACAATATGTGAAGCTTATTTGGAAGAAAGAGTTGAAAGGGGCCGCCTTAGAAAAGGATACCATCACCCAATAATGTAGCATTTCACAGAAACCCAACCGTAATCGGTGCTCATATATGAATCTTTTTTAAATTATGTGAATGAAGCTAATTAAATTTGATAATAGTCTATGAAATGGTGCTCAATATTCTCTGACTACCCCTAAGAGAAATAGGTCTGATAGTGCGGTAATGGTATGTTAACTGAAAAGCATCTTAACTAGCATAGTGGCGTGACACATTATATTTAATTAGAAATTAAATTCAATACTTTAATCATAGTTTTCGTTATGTAGGTAGTGAATCTTGGGTATGGCAGAGGCGACAGGAAAGAAGAATAAATGAAACATTTTGAAAACTTCCGGCTCTTCTCGCGGCAAATTTATCGGACTGCTCCGACGTTTCGAACAGAGCGCCCTGTTCATGGACACAGGGACATCCGCTCGCCACGAGAACGGCGAACGTACTGACGGTCATCAGCCCGTCAGATAGTTTCTAACTTCTGTTATACAATTTAATACACTAACAATACGAATGTGAACATGAACATGAACATTTAATGGAAGTCTTTGTCAATAAATCCGCCTTCTGCTAAGCATAAAATTAGGTAGTTATATATTTATTTTTTTATTTTTTACCATTCTATATTTATATTTAAACTATAAAGAAACATATTAAAGAACGAAAACTAAATATGTACAATGCAAAAAAAACTACGTACAAATAAAACACATCATGCAAATCTGCGCAAGCCTTGTCGTCTTGCCGACTGTGACAAGTACACTTGCCGTATTACCCCTCTGTACTGTTACGTACTTGATATTTTCCATCGTAAGAATGAATGCAAAAGCCATTTTTCGAAGGGTTGATAAAATTCAGAAAATTGCCAAATCCATAAGAGTCAACCTCTAGAAAGTAATACCAGTTATGTCTCTCGCTCGTTGCACGTCGTACCTCGGGCACGTGAACCTCGTAAGATTCATAAAATGATTACGTGAGAATAACCCTCTCTGTCTAAGTTCCATCGAGGTCTGCGGCCGAGCTGAGAACTTACGACCCGCGAGGATTCGCCAGGCCAGCAACAGTTTTGTAGATCTAAGTCGAGTTAGGACATTATCTCCTGGCTAAAAGGTGCACGTCTTTGGAAGTCTTGTCGGTACTAAGATGAGTAATAAAAGTTAGTTTATTGTTGAGGCTTTGTGGAGTTGGATTTTAGGACTAAGATAATACGCTTTCGGAGTTAATGACAGATTTAGATTATGTTTTATACTTAACAGTTCGCCAAGCTAAAGACAAAGGCATAATTAGGTATGGAGTATTTTCTTAAGCATAAATATAAATTAGTAATACATAAAATTCAATATACTATAATTGTACATTTAATATACCCTGAGGCTACCCGACCGAATCGGTGATACGCCTTCCTTGCTGGATCTTCTGCTGACGACGAACCCACTTGGTGAGCGCTACACTTGGCCTCTCAGAAAACTACCTTGTGATTTCGCCAGTGCCTTACACGGCGTATAACGCCCGTGCTGTTAGCGCAAGTCGTGTGTGGCACTGTAATTCAGGTGATGGGGATGGATTGGGTGAATTTTACGCCGTGGGCCCTTGGAAGTGTATGCTTTAGCTCTCTGGATCCCTCTAGCTTTGGTTACGCTATCGCCAATGTGATACAAGCAGGCATGGAACTATTCATACCGTATCCTAATGTTGGTAAAAGTCATCCTTGATTTAACCGGGACTTTGCTGAAGCTGTAGCCACAGCATGGTCCCAAGCCCGTTCTATGCAGAGTCTCTAAGCTGAAGCATGCCTTCAATGTTGTCTTCCGATTCAGCAAGAAAGTAATTCTAAGGGCGAATCCGAACACGTGATCAGAATTTGTGATAGATTGATAAGTCTTTCATCTTCTGTGCTTTTTTTATCTTCCATCCCCGATGGATATCGAGAAGCCATGAATTCTGCTTCTGCACTTCCCCCATTAGAGAGAAAAGACGACTCCCGCGCTCATTCAGCCAAAGAGAAAGCCGACTTTCTGATTACGTTCTTTGCGCGGAACTCGCACCTGGATGATGGTCGTGCGTCACCTCCGTCATGCTCCCGGTGCGAGTGTTCCATGCCGGGTCGAAATGCTCGTTCTGGATGTAAGGAAAGCAAGTGGACCTGACAGGATCCCTGCCCTGGTGTTGAAGAAGTGTGATCCCGAGCTGGCGCCTGTCCTCACACGCTTGAGCCGACCATCATACTCCTCCGGCCGAGTATCTGCCCACGTCCAACCCATCCTTAAAAAGGCAATCATTCTAATCCTGCCAACTATCGTCCGACAGCGGTTACTTCCCAGATTTGCAAGTTAATGGAGCGAGTTATGAATACTCAAATCGATGGCATATCTTAAGAACAACGACCTCATCTCCAACCGACAATACGGGTTAAGGCCAAAACCTTCGGCCGGTGATCTCCTAGTTTACGTCACCCAGCTCTGGGATAAATCTCTTGAGGACTTTGGTGAAGCTATGGTGATTGGTCTAGACATATCAAAGACCTTTGATCGCGGTTGTTACAAGGCACTTATTTCCAAGCTATTTATTATTATATATATTTATTTATAAGCTATTTCGTTCGCCGACTTCCTGCATGACCGCAGTATTCAGGTCCTAGTAGACGGTTGGTACTCCAATGACATGGTAGTGAACGTTGGCGTCCCACAAGGCTCCGCGATATCACCAACCCTTTCCTTTCAACGCATTTCAATGACTTTATTATCCCTTCGTAATATCCATTGATATGCAAATGCAGATTACAGCTCGGTTCACGCGGACGCTATGGCAGCCGGCCCAACGCCAGTAAGAAGGTGCTGGAGGAAAGTAGGCGGAATATTGTTGATGCAATTAAGAAGACCCTGCATCTGATCTCAAAATAGTTTAAAGAAAACGTGCTACAGTTCAATGCAACAAAAACCCAGTTGTTTAGTAGCAAAAAGTCTAGTCGAATTTCGTTCAACTCCCGAATTACAGCGACATTACAATGTCGATGAAAACTTCAATATCCTTGGAGTGAACTTAAGCCTGCGAACTCAATTTCAGTCGTCACGTCGAGGATAATGCTAAGGTCGCCTCCAAAAAAACTGGGCGTTCTGAATAATGCGCGGAAATAATTCACGCCTCACCAAATCCTGCTGCTGTTCAAGTCGCAGGTGAGGTCATGCGTGGAGTTTTTCTCGCATTTATGGGGTGGAGCTGCTCAGTGTCGACTTCTGGACTCGGTTTTAAGACGTGCAGTTCAACGACACCGATGTCTCTTGCAAACTTGAACCATTGCAGCTCCTCAGAGATATTGGTACTAAGTGTGATCTACCGGCTGTTCCACGCTGAATGCTCTGAGGAGCCGTTCGAAGTGATTCCGACGTCACCTTTTCACTGTGCTATAGATGCAGGCACTAGGCAGGGAATGCATCCCTTTACGGTAGAGCTGCCTAAATTACGGACTAAGCTTTCCAGTATTTCTTTTATCTTCCACACTGCGAAACTCTGGAATGCACTTCCTGCCGATGCGTTTCCTGCAGTGTATGATTTAGAATTTTTCAAGAAAAGCATGATGCCGGCACGGCATTTGCAGATCCCGTGTGAAAACGAATGCTTTTGGGCGTCGCGTCGCCGGCATGACGGCGCCAAGTGTCTTGTGTTTCCATAAACACTCTCTCAACACACACTCGGCAACACGTATCCACCGTTTCAACAGTATTTCGTCATCCCACCTGGTGGCGGTCTTTCCACACTTCATGTGCTCTAATGGACGTCATCCCTGCAACTCACCGACAGGTGTTGAAAATAAAGTGATCATGGCCAAATTGCGGTGCTGAATACTTATGTCGCCGTTGTTACATAGTCGTGTCCGTGTGGCCAGACTTATCTGGCCGAGCTGAACCCTGATTTTTATGATTATTTATGATTTATTACTTTCAGGAGAAAAGTTGCAGTTATTAACAAAAAACTAATTGAATGAATTAGTGTGATAGCGCTCTAATGACAAATCAGTGAAATGAACGTGTTATTTGGATGAGCGCGCCCATGTACATATGTGAAAAATTGTACTAAGTCGCAATTAAGTGCTTGTTTACACTATGGGAAAATCAAATTTATTACCTTCATTACTCGATAACTAATCAAAATCAGTAATAAAGTTTTTGTTAAACGAAAATACGTTACAAAGTTCACTGCAGAATCTTATGCAACTATACAAGTCCCATGACAATACTTACTTTAATCTTACCAAATCATAATTTCCCACATGATCGTCCACCGAATAAAAGGACTCTCAATTCATTTGAATATTCCAGCTTTTTAAACTCCATTCAACACATTTCACTTAGGTATCACCAGCATTTTTATGAAAATGTTAATGCAGAGAACGTTACGGTCATAAAATATTTCACAGGCGTAATGTTGAAATCCAGACCCGTCGCGTTCCAGCGTGAGGGATGTTCTTTCGGTTATTTGTTAACTTTTATATTGAAATGTGTGGATTCTTATATGTGGTTTTCTCATTGTATATAAAATGTCGTTGTATGAGTAGCATTAATTACATACCTGTATTGAATGTTGTTTTTAATATTTGGAATATAGAAAAATTGCTACGAGTTTTTTTGTAGCTTCCATAAAACTGAGAGTTTAAATGTTGTTTTTTTTTAATTTTGTGTGCGTGTTTACGTACCGTTGCTCAATTTTAGAAAGCTTCATTATTAATGACTGACTGACGGGACTGATTTAGGCCAGTGGAGAAAAATCCCTATTATTAGTTACTAGCTCTGACCGTTCTACATAAAAATAGTATACGATATAGTACTCTTAAATGTCTACTCGAAATTAGTAGCTTTTTCGAGCATAATTTGCAAAATTCGTTTGTCCCACTTACTTGTGGGGAATTTTCGAAAATCAAACTTCAACATTTCAAGGTTCTATGTACAATGGCTTGGGCTGTACTGATATATGTATGACTAATTGTAATACTTGCTGCTGAGAAACTTAGAGATAAGAGAAATGAACGATTGTGTGAAACCTCACTCATATAATTTTTGCCATATTGCCTCTTTCAGAAGTCACACAAAGGTAATTCTGAAACTACTGTTTAGGTATTCACACGTTAAAAAAAAGAGTATTAAATTTCTTAATGTTTTATAAGAAAAAGAAGTTGATGTCTTATTCCACTTAAGAGATAAAAACAAAAATGTGAAATTTCGGTTGTCGGGCTTTTACCCTTTCTGGTGAGGAATTTTGGAATTTCATTCGTAAGTGCGTGCTACGCCATGAAAGAAGTATACTCTAAAAAAAATTACTTTATATGTCTTTGGTTTGGGCTGGACATATCAAAATCCGTTTTGTTGTATATCCCCTTCATATCACACAAACGGAAATCCTGAAATTACTTTTTTTGGTAATAATACGAGTAACATTTCTACGAAGAAAGTAGTTTGATATGTAAATAGCTATAAGAGAATTTGTGAATCCATACTGAATTAAATTTGCAGTAATTCACCTTTCAGAAGTCACGCGAAGACAAATCCTGAAATTGATTATTACGTATCTTGTGGAAACCCAATTCCAAGCCGGTTGGTAACCGTAGAAGTGTATGACTAAAATCCTCTCATATCATGTAAATGAGAGAGGCCTGTACCCAGCAGTGGGGCGAATAAAATGGCTGCAAATAAAAAAACATATTTTTCTGCATGTCTAGGTTTTTTGTTGTAACCTATAAAAATTGCTACAGTGGTATGGCGTTTTGCTTATTCTCGAACTCGAATATATAGAACCTACTCATACGAGCTTAGCAAACGCACTGACGGTGTTTGATCGTAGCTAGCGGACGTCTCCGTGACCATGAACAGGACGCTCCGTTCGAAACGTCGGACAATCTCCGATAAAGTCGCCACGGAGAAGAGCCGGAAGTTTTCAAAATGTTATTCAGCGACCGCGGTAATTTAAAAAGTATTGTTTCTACTATACTAATAGAACAAAAAATAATTTTACTTATTAATAATTGTATTGATATACTTTCGAAGTATTAGGCAACATAATATACTACTTTTTTTTTTAGTTTTTTTTTTACTTTAATAAAATTTATTATTTACGCAGCACGCCTCTCAAGCGGGACGTGCGGGTTCGATACCGATTGGGAACACAATATTTATTACTTTATAACTTGTGCTAAAATGGCTGCTCATACTCCGTTGAAGGAAAATGTAAAATAAGTAAGTGAGTTTACCGTGAGTAAACCCACTTCCAAGCCGGGTGGTCACCGTGGATGTGTATGACTAAAACCTTTCATATAATGTAAATAAGAGAGGCCTGTACCCAGCAGGGGGCGAATAAAATGGCTGCAACAACATTATTTACACAATTTTGAAGACAGAATAATTAACACGAGCAATTATGAAATAAAACTAACTGCATAAGAAAAGATCATCGTCAGGCCGCTATGTCTTTTCTGACCCTGACTCAGGCCGGGCCTCGTCCTCAAGACAGACGAGGCCGGCGTAGCCCCGCCCCGCTGCACAGCGATAGAGTATGCTGGCAAAAGAACGATGCTGCCGCACCTCTGGTCGCCATGTCGGTGCTCTCAATGAGCAATTTTCAAGCATCAGGACTCCACACACCAATTGTCTCCACAGCTGAAGCAACGAATTCAAACAGAGCTTTTAAACATGTCATGAGTTTCGCTGCAGCTGCACCAGCGGCACCTGAAGAGGCATCTAGAGGGCTGGGTGCAAGAGTGTCAGTTGCAAGTTTGTACTATATATACGGAACCTTCAATATATTACATTAATTCATAAATAATGAAGTATTTTTGATGACCCTTATTTATAAATAACTCATAAATGCGTACTTAATTTACAGTGACCTTCATACCGTCGAGGACTGGGAGACACATGCTGCTAATGCACAAGCAGTACATGTACAGACACAACAAACCGCTTTCATCTGGAAGGACCAAATACATATGCTCTTTCACGGACAAGGGCTGCAGGGTGACTGTCATCGTGGAAGTTGATGGCACACTCACTTTCAACAACAGGGAACACTCACACAGCCCACCACAATAGATTCTGACAAAAAATGGTTATCATGTAAAAATATAATATTAGAATCACACATATCAGGCATGGCTCGTGGGTGGGACACAGGTTGCAGGGACGCGGATGACAATCTCACTTTGACCTACGAGGAAAACACTTCAACATTTCTCCCGAATTCTTGAAAAATATAAAAGTGAAACAAAAGAACCAAAGATTGATTAGATTGATACTGATTGAACATGTTACTGGGAGGTAGTGAGAAATAAATACGTAATTTTATAACATATTCGTCTGGCAAATTTTTACCATTATCTATGTATCAAGGTCTTCATTTTACTTTTGGACACTTTTCGGATCCAACGAACAGTTTTTGAGAGAGGAACTTTTAAACTTTTTAAAGCGTTGCCATTTCTGAACGCAACGCCTCTCAGTTGCCAAACCGTCAAATTCTTCATGCCGAAAAAATAATGAACACGACAATCTTAATCGTTTTCATAACAAAATCAAGTTTTCTTTTGTTACTGGTTCTTTGACTACCCTAGACCAACATATAAAGTAAGCCGTTAGTGTAAAAGAAAATATTGAAATTTTCTTGAAAATATTGTTTTAATGTCCAATGCTGTTCCTCCTGACGAAGACTGTACTCCCAAAGTCATCAACAGTTTGTCACCCAGCTCCAAACCGTTCCCAAATTGTAAATGCTTAGAAAAATGACAAAACAGAAACACTCCCTTAAGACAGTTAAGAAAAACAAGGAATCATGAAATGTGTTGGGTATATTTTATATAATTTTACACTTCCTATGAACAGTAACACGAGACGGGATAAAACAAAATCTATTCAGACGATGAACTCTTAAAATCTATGCAACCATTACTTTACTGTGTCCAGACCGTTTGTCAACATACATATTATGTTTTAAGTACTCATGTTGGTAAAAGAAAAATTGACAATTACCATTTTCATTCTTCTTTACTTCCAGTCAATCCTTATATTATTTGTTATATTATAGGTTTCCTCTCAGTGCACCGGTATATTTGTGAAAAGGAGATTTTAAAATCTAGAAACAAAATATAGTTCTATTTGTCGAATCCACGCCCTTTCGATTAAGGCTCTATCGCCTGGGTCATCTGGACCGTAAGATTGATGCACACGTATCAAAAGTTAAAGATGGTATAGGGAATTTTCTTGGTTTTCAATCTACAGGATCATCTTTCGTGACGTCGCTGATGAAACAGCAATTTGTTTTAACTTCACTCAATAGAAAAAAATCTAAACTTCCCTCTATTTTAGCGGTTACATATATTGTAATAATAGAAACAATAAATATATATTTTGTAGAATTTTTCTCCAATTACAATTTCATATTCTTTAGTGACGTGCGCTTACAAAAATTCATAAAGTTAAAGTATTTCCTACAATAAAAATAATAACTTTTAATATAATATATAATAAATATATTGTAATATAAATAAAATAATAATAACATAGAACTCGCGCTCGCCATGATTGTCATAAGTAGGTAGCGCATGTATACCACTCTGTAAACAGTAAACGCCGCGCGCTGTCTCTGTCTCACCGCTGAGGCTGTGTGCGTCTGTGTAATGTGACGTCATGCCTTGGGTACTTAGCCTTAAGAGGTGACTTAATAATACTAATAATTACTGAATGCTTACATATTTTATTACTTTGCAGTAACCTACTTGCCGCCGCAGAGTAAAGGGAAGTACCCGCTTCTCATGTACAAAGATTATACTTACCGACGCAGCTTTCAGCAGTCCTCCGGCAATATTAGATACATATGCTCTTCCACGGACAAGGGTTGCAAGGTTACCGTTATCGTGGACGTTGATGGCAGTCTCACTTTCAACAACAAGGAGCACACGCACAGCCCTCCGAAATACTTTGTCACGAATGATGGAAAATGTGTAAAATTGTAGTTTTAAAAGGAAATACAGCGTCCATTTCACCAATTGATAACGATTCATATATAATAGATTAAAGGTAATAAGAGTGTAATATTGGTAAAGATAAATTAAAATTTTATTTCTTTGAAATTCTTTACATTTATTAGAATAATCAGAAAGAAAATAATGGTACAGTTGAGGATCGTATTTCCAACACAATGCAATGAATATTCAACTATATTGGATCCACCCGGCATGAGCCGGAGTGATAGGAAACGCCCAGAT
The DNA here is from genome assembly GCA_009867175.2 of Adela reaumurella. Lineage (NCBI taxonomy): Eukaryota > Metazoa > Arthropoda > Insecta > Lepidoptera > Adelidae > Adela > Adela reaumurella. Next base: position 1,573 of record WYDE02155316.1, on the reverse strand, counting down.
GGAATGACCCCCATTTTGTGGAATGAAGAGTTGCAGATTTTTCGGTATTGGAAGTGAATTACTACTATGTCCCTATCGCTGTCGAGTCGTTGGGTCCCTGGTGCGAGGAGGCAAAGAAATTTATTGGCATCTTGTCTAAACTTAAAAAAAACTAACGAAAATCCGGCTGGTTCTTACTTCAAACAACGTCTGAGTTTGAAAATCCAGCGCGGGAACGCAGCTGGGGTCATGGGGTCCGTTAGAGCCCACGAGGACAGGATCGATGAGTTATATAAGTATTTAGGTAATTTATTTTATAGTAGGTTTTAAGTTGGATAGCATAGTTTATTTAATGAGGTATTAATTTTAATACTTATTTAACTTGTTTTACATCACAGTCACCTTCGTACCGTCAAGAAATTTGAAGCACCCCCGGCTGATGTACCAGAACTACACTTACCGACGTCACAAGCCTCTCGCATTCGGCAAGATTAGATACCAATGTTCTTCCACGGAGAAGGGTTGCAAGGTTGCTGTTACCATGGATGTTGATGGCAGTATCAGGATCAACAACAAGGAGCACACACACAGCCCTCCACAATTTTTTGTGACAGAAGAAGGAAATCATGTAAAAATTTAATAGAATATTAGAAAGCGTTGAATAAACAGAATATCTTATTTCTAATCCTTGATTTATTTTAGTTACTTTAGAGACGGATAGATGGCATCATTTGTAACTGATGGATAAGCGAGTGAGATACGATTTGATTGTCCTAGAATCAAGCCGTGTACACAGAATATGTAGACGGAAAGTACACAAACTCATTCACTTGTTCCAGCTTTTCGTCTCCTATTCTTACGTTGCATTCAGTGATTTCACCATCTCTGTTAAACACAGTGTGTCTAGAGCCTCGTCAGATCAAGCGAACAGAATTACATCATACGCATACAGCAGACATCTTACCAAACCTCCGTCCATGTTTAATGCGGTCTCACTATCGTTCAGGCTTGACAGACAATTGTCGATAAATAGAATGAACAGGCATGGCGACATTACAAAGCCCTGCTTCACACCTCGTGCGATAGTGAACCATTCAGAAAATGTGCCTTTAATTCTAACACAGGCTGCTATCCTCATTAAGAGATTTCAGCGCCCATGTCAAATGACTATCCGCTCCCTACATGTCAAACGTTGCCCATCGACCATTCCTCAACACTCAACACCCTATCGCAGACTTTGTCTAAGTCCACGAATGCGCAAAGCACTTTATTATTATTCGCTAATACTTTTTTCTGTGCTACATCTCAGATTTTCTGTGGTCCATTCGTCCTCTCCCCTTCATAAATCCACCTTGCTCATCCCAAATTGTATCTTTCGTCGCCACTATCATTCTTTCTCTCAGAACCTTTGCACGCAATTTGCTGACAGAGCTGATGGCACTTGTGCCCGTATTGTTTTTTACGTTATTGCTGCGATACCTTTTCCACAGATTACTATAATATACTCCGTACAGATGGGTCACTCCTTTGATCTGGGGCCATGCCGCCTTTTTATTCACCTACAACGCCAGTCAGAGGTTCTCAAACTTTTATA
>WYDE02155315.1:0-23644 GCA_009867175.2 Adela reaumurella | reverse complement strand
GGTAGGGCAAATGTGCTTTGACAGCTGATTGTCGCGGACATTTGGACAGGACAACGTCTGTCGGATCAGCTAGTTTCATATATTCTTTTATACGGTTTCAATCTGTAAAATGTACTCATGTATAATGTATCATGTAAAATGTGTATAACTTAAATTGTGATGGTGTGACAGTTCGCCAATTAAAACCAAGAAATTTAAACTTTATGTTTTTGTAATTTTACACTTTCTTTTTATTTCCGTATATTTACAACAGGCTCAACATCGAAATATTTATACAAACTTGTAGCCTGTCTCATAGACTGTACGGAACAGTAATTGCGTGAACAGGCTTTCATACAAAAAATGTTCACTGAAGCAAATTCTTTACGTGCGGGCGCCAGGCGCCTTCGCGTGTGCAAATGTATGGCGGGATTTAGGGGTGCTGACTGACACCGACTGGGCTTGTGAGTGGCATAAAAAAAACATCAGGCCTGTATCTTTGGAAGGGACAAAAAGTATCGTAATGTAATAATGCCATAAATTTTTTAGGAAAAATTGGGGAGAAGTAAGTCGCGGCGGAAGAACCTTTCGAAGGAAGCACTATTGTAATGTATTCACATCATTGGGCAAGCGAACAAAACAGATTTTTTTAAATTAAATAATCTGGACTAGTACTAAGTCAAAATAATGGTAATAAGTCAATCATTATGTGATTGAGCGAAATTTTTTATGAAACATTGGGGAGAAGTAATACAACAGCGGTATACATTTTCAACAAACCCTTATTTTGATCAGTGTCACGGTGCCCCTAGATGCCATGGGGCCCCTATCCCTAGCCTACACTGCCTATATGGAAGATTCGGAACTGGGTCTGAGCTTTCTAAATGACCCATCATTGAATTTCTTCAAGTCATCCTTCCACATTTTTCGATTTGCTCATGGAAGAAGTTCAGCTCTTACTCTCTCATAGATGGCGCGAGAGTATTATTCCCATTTAATACATTAGCTATTAGATAGCGTAGCTCTCTGTTGTCAAATTGGCGGAAAATTCAAAACTGTTTTATTAAATTTACTTTACAGTTTTAGCTGTTTGTAATAATATTTTTTTGTTCAGCTTACTCGTGTAAACAGCAGACTCAATGTCAGTCAATATCTCCACAGCAAAAGCAATTTAGATTAGATAATTATAATTATTTGCGTCATGCAATTCCATAAATCATTAATACATTTTAGGTACATATGTATGGAAATATAATATACCTACCTATTTATTTATGTGTGCGTATGTTAAGTCACACTTAAAATTATCTGAGCGTACTGTATACCGCACTTTGATAAGATGTAATTGCAAAATTCCATATGTAACAGAACCAGGAATGAGTCCGGGTATTTAAAATAATTTTATCATACTGTAAATTAATCACCAGACGGAGTCGACCAGCAAAATTCAAGTCAAGCTCATTCACCCAAATCAACGAACCAGTGTCTGGACCGGCGTAACTCGCTAAGCTCATTCACCCAAATCAAACAACTAGTGCCTGGACTAGTGTAACTCGATAAGCTCATTCTACCAAATCAACCAACCAGTGCCTGGACAGGCATAACTAGCTAGGCGCTCATTCACACAAATAAATTAACCAGTGCCTGGACCGGCGTAACTCACTAAGTTCCAACCAATCGGAGCTTGGACCGTCGTAACTTTCTAAGCTCGGTCACCCAAAACAACCAACCAGTGCCTGCACCGGCGTAACTAGCTAAAGAATCGATATCTAAGATTGTGTGTTTGATTTTCTTTACAATGATAATCTAACCCCATTTTCTGCTCATCCTTTGAATACACGCTTTGGGGCGCTGTACTCGTGATCAGACTGTGGAGAATAGTTTGTAATAGGTTTTGTATTGCTCTGTGCTCAGATCGTGGTGGCGATTAGACTGTGGATTGTGTATTGCTCTGTGCTAACATTGTGGTGCAGCGCTGTATTTGCGATCAGACTGTGGAGAATAGTTTGTAATAGGTTGTGTATTGCTTTGTTCTCAGATTGTGGTGGAGCACTGTATTCGTGATCAGACTGTGGAGAATAGTTTGTAATAGGTTGTGTATTGCTCTGTGCTCAGATTGTAGTGGAGCGCTTTATTCGCAATCAGTCTGTGGAGAATAGTTTTTAATGGGATTTGTATTGCTCTGTGCTTAGATTGTAGTCGAGCGCTGTATTCGCGATCAGACTGTGGAGAATAGTTTGTAATAGACCGTGCTTTGCTCTGTGCTCAGATTGTAGTAGAGCGTTGTATTCGCGATCAGACCGTGAAGAATAGTTTGTAATAGATTGTGCGTTGCTATGTGCTCAGATTGTGGTAAAACACTGTATTCACGATCAGACTGTGGAGTATAGTTTGTAATAGGTTGTACATTGCTCTGTGCTCAGATTGTAGAAGAGCGCTGTATTCGCGAGCAGACTAAAGAATAGTTTTTAATAGATTGTGTATTGCTCTATGCTTAGATTGTGGTAAAGCGCTGTATTCACTATCCATCAGACTGTGGAGAATAGTTTGTAATAGGTTGTGTATTGCTCTGTGCTCAGATTGTAGTGGAGCACTGTATTCGCGATTAGGCTGTGAAGAATAGTTTGTAATAGATCTTGCTTTGCTCTGTGCTCAGATTCTGGTAAAGTGCTGTATTCGCGATCAGACTGTGGAGAATAGTTTGTAATAGACCGTGCATTGCTCTGTGCTCAGATTGTAGTAGAGCGCTGTATTCGCGATCAGACCGTGAAGAATAGTTCGTAATAGATTGTGCATTGCTCTATGCTTAGATTGTGGTAAAGCGCTGTATTCACTATCGATCAGACTGTGGAGAATTTTGTAATAGGTTGTCCATTGCTCTGTGCTCAGATTGTAGTAAAGCGCTGTGTTCGCGATCAGACTGTGAAGAATAGTTTGTAATAGATCTTGCGTTGCTCTGTGCTCAGATTGTGGTAAAGAGCTGTATTCATGATCAGACTGTGGAGAATTACTATGTAATAGGTTGTGTAGCTCTGTGCTCGGATTGTAGTGTATCATTGTATTCGCGATCAAGCTGTGGAGAATAGTTTTTAATAGGATGTGTTTTGCTCTGTGCTCAGATCGTGGTGGGGCGCTGTACTCGCGATCAGACTGTGGATGTGGACCTGGCACTGGAGGGTCCGGCGGGCAAGGTGTCGCGCCGCCAGGCCACCATCCGCCTACGCAACAACGGCGATTTCTTCATGTCTTGTGAAGGCAAACGACCCATCTTTGTTGACGGACGTCCGCTGTTACAAGGCAACAAGCTCAAACTCAACCACAACACTGTCATTGAGGTTAGTTTTCCATATCATGTCAGTTAAATTAATTTTAATGTTCAGCATGTTCGGCAATACCAGGATGGCTGACATAGACATTCCATAGATAGTGTTCCCATTATTTATTTTTTTATTGAAACTGACACGGATGGGTACATCACCTAATGTACCAGTTTTTCAGGTACCAGTGACGTCAGCCTAAACAGCTTGGTGAATTATGTAGGTAGTTCCATATCAGCGCTGCCCTCAATTACAGCCGGCTACACTGAACTGGACGGAAAACACGAACTATGTTTCATAGCCGCTTCGACCGACCTTCATGTAGTGCGGTGGTACCAATCCGGGCGGGTTTAACCCTACCACCATGTAAGAAGAGGGAAGGGACCTACAGTTTAACGTGGAATCCGAACAACGACCAGCGTAAATGGTCAAGCGGTCACCCATCCAAGACCTGACCGCGCTCAGCAGTGCTTAACTTCGGTTATCAATTACTGAATATCGCAACCACTGAGACAACGATGCTGATAAAATATACATATAGAAATATCCCATATACAAGTGTCCCATGAAAACATTACTTTTGTTGATAGGTCTTTCTTTATTGTTTGTATACTCTACATTGTAAATTTTTTAACAATTCCATGATAGTGTAGTACCATAACAGTGTTATAAAGAATACGAAAATATGCCCCGATTACACCAAAAACAAATTTACTCTAATTTTAATTAGCCATACTAATGCTTAAGAATTTTATAACAAAGAGTAATAGAGGACCATATTATGTAATTTTAACATAGGAAATTATTAATGAAAACACAATAATTTTTCACTCATTTCTCGCCAAATACACGCAGTTTTACTAAAATTTTCAACTTTATGCTTCATTTAAAGTATGAAAACAATCTTTTTACTAGTTTGAGAACGAAGGTGTCTAAATGAAAACTTTGTTTTGCAGGCGTTGAAAGAAAAATTTATATAGATTGCGTAACAAATTTTATAAATCTTTAGTGCTTATTTGTTTTTTGTGCAATTGGGGCTAAGAGTCGGTATTTATTTATATTAATAGTATATACTTAATTTGACAATTATATGTACTTTTAAATGTATTTCAATAAAAAAAATTGATGTTGGATATGAAAATGGATTGAGTGTATAACTACTAATGTGTCGTGTCCCGCAGGTGGCAGGACTACGCTTTGTGTTCCTCATCAACCAGGACCACATCAATGCTATCAGACAAGAGTCCGTCAAAGTCAATATTCAAGTGTAAAGATTGTATTCCATTTAGTTATAATATTATATCAATAAATAAAATAAAACAACAAATTTCTGTGTATTTACTCTGAACACATTTTATTTGGTCAACATTGCTTTCAAAATCAAAACGACTCAAAAATCCAATCTTAACATTTAAAAACCGATAATTACCCGATTTCTTAAACATATTGTTATACACCTATTTTTAAAACGCCGTTTCTATATTATAGTTTTTTTTTTTTTTTTTTTGTTTAAGACTATTCAAAAACATCACGTGCTTTAATGGCATACTTTGTCGAGATATGCATAATGTAAGTTGACTTATATCGAATAAAAAAACAATTTAATAATCCGTAACCATTTAAATTAAATTTAGTGCATTAAATAACTATTATATTTAAATCACATAACCGACAATGGCCGACAGAATGCCGTGCAAAATACACCACACATTTCTAAAACGTGCGCATTTGTTTCACATAACATAACATCAAAACTCTGGAATGCGTGTGGCCAAAGACAACTCGATATATGAGACCACACCCATGCAAAACCAACATCGTAAAATAACAATATGTAATAAACTCTAAAGATGATTTACAATAACACTCTATAAATATATTGTTTAAATTTAAATAGGTATACCAACGTTTAACAACAAAGCATTTCTTAAATAAAAGTAATGCTAAGGAAATGTGTAGGTATCTAAATTAAATTACTCAATTTACTTTTCAAAGCACTGACAACTTATTCTAACTAAATATTTAACCGATCGCTTTATTAAGGTAAATTAAAGAGTATTCACAGATACACTTTTTATTAATTACGCCTGTATAAATTAGTCTTCCCGAAGGCTTTCGTGCCCCGCACTTAATCCACTTATCTTTGTCAGATGGAAAAAGTGATTTCATTCCGCTATAAAGATGGGAGGATTGCAAGAAAATTATCGAAATAATGTCCAGCATTAGAACCGGATGTGCTGACTGAATTTATTATATTTAGAAAGACACATGTGAGCGTAATTAATTAAAAATAAATCTGACATCTTTTCAATTGCATTTAATATTAAACATTCAAGTTTTCTTCTTGAGAATTCAAAAATAGAAAACTAACTAAAAAAAAAGCAAAATTATTTTTTGGTATAGATTTATCGATAACACCCTGTACACAATAGAAAAATATTTTATTGAAGCATAAGGCAAGCTTACAGGTAGTCTTCCATACCAACCTTCATACGTGCAAACACCCAAATATACGATATAATATATAATATACATAATGCAGGCCGTGCTTTCTCATCTGCAAAACATAGTATAGTGGTTTCACGTATATTGTGAGACCACTCAGTCAGACAACATTAACACCTAGATTAACGAAATATTGCACTCATAATAAAATTTCATACAATTTAAACTCCAATATTCATTCACACTTTGTGAATTTTGTAAACAATGTAGATAGATTATATATATATTTTTTAAACTGGACCATGTATTTCCTGGGTGTCACATTTATTTGTAGAGGCAATAAAAGGCAATACAAAAGTGACTTTCAAGGCACTGCAGTGCTAACAGCATTTTTCACATTTCTTATGTTTACATAATGTATAATAGAATAATTAAAAAAAAAAAGTATCTTTCTTAAATCGACTCACTTTAAATTATAGTATTTTTATATAATATAAAAAACCAAGCACACTATCACTACATTGATAAAAATATTCACTACTGCTCTGCATTCATACCTACTTGCACTTTTCAGATATACGTGGAATATGTAAATGCAAAAAAATATAAATTTTAAGTAAAAAAGACAATGTGGCATATTTTTTTTCACTACTAACTAATATATATATATATATATATATATAACAGAAAAATATGCCTAATTAGGAATAATATTATATGCGATACACATGCAATACATGGATACCTAGACTCTTGTGTAGTACATACATACATACTTAACACAGAAAATTATGATAAAGCAGTAAGCATGTTCACGACTTCACGACGAAAGTGAGGATGGATACATTTGTCGCAAGCTTCCTTTGAACACGCTAGTTAAAACAGAAAATACAATTTTTATGCAATACATCAACCGTCCAATGTAGTTTGCACTTTGGGTATATCTCTACTTTCGACCGCGACTATACATATTCATAGTACCATATAAAATTTATATACCTAAAACAGGGTTATTAATATGGGATTATGAGGAACCTTGAATTTTTTTATTTAAATGTACACTAGTCACAACTTACAAATGTGGCCATTATGCTCCTCCCCCACACTCCACTTCTCTTTCACACTCGCTACAACTGACCGCGATTTAATGCATGCGAGCATCTGAAGCCACACCCCCAAAACCACATTTGTACGTTGTGACTAGTGTATATCTTTAGCGGAAACATTTTCTCTAATAATTTCTCATAAAAATACAAAAACAGAAGTAACCATATAAGGTATTTGCATTAACTAATTTTATTAGTTAAATTATTTTGGTCACATTTAAGTTACCAAAATATAATACATTCTACGAAATAATATTTTAATCTTTATTTAACATGTTTTGTACTCGAACGTTTATCATTATTTCATTATTGATATAGCACATATTAATGTGCCTCATCCTGATTTCATACATTAGGTACACAATTTCTAAACAACGTAACGCTACACAGGCAACCTCATAACAAAACCACTCTATTTACATACACATTCTATAGCATAATGAGCAATTAACAGATTTTTAAACATTTTGACGCAAAATCAAACTACAAGGAATGTGAGACTGAGTATTTGTAAGAGTACTGTTAAAAAAGTAATGAGAAATAAGAAATTGCCGTTCTTTAAATCCATTGGCACAATTTTTTGTTATTTTAGTACCCTTGATTGTGAAATTCAACAGTTGTTGGCATACTGGATGTTTAGTTTGTTGTTGGCAGTCACAATTTTGCGTTAAAAATGGAATAAACAACAAATCAAGCACTGATTATGATTAGCTATCAATTAACCGTACTAAGCACCGGTTATAATAAGCGGTGATTTAACCAATGTATGGCTTATTACAATTAGGGTTTTTTTTGTGGTGTAATTAGAACTAAGTTTACTTTGAAGGGGACAAAATTAATCAATAATTTTTTTTTACAAAAACAAAAATTCTCTTTGCTTTTTGAACAAACCGCGTAAATTTTTACTCTGCAATATGTTCCTTTATAGCAGAAACTATGTAAGTTGTAATTGTTTTTTTTTACATTTCTGGCAAATTTTGAGCATACTGCAATGATGTTGCAAGACATGATTTTATAACAACACATCTCTCCCAATATGTATTCACAACCAAGTAAAATTGATGATGATGCAAACAACTATATTGAAAAATATTTTGGTAACTGTAATACCTATAGTCACATTGATTTTTTATGCATAACCCCTTGGGAAGATGGGAGTTTTATATATAATATGTGGAAATGACCACTCATTGGAGACTACGCTTCAGGTTAGGATGATTTTCGGAATGACAATTACAATGTTTGCTATGAAATAGCAATTTATTTAGAGACAATTTATAGAAATAACTTTGATGATGCGAGTATCTACGTAATGGAATGAATAAATTAGATATAGGTACATAATAAAGCAAAAAAAAATTACAAATATGCCATCATGCATAGTACCTACCTAATTTACATCAGATCAGTTATTGCACTAATAATGTAGGTATATATAACTATGTGAAATATATATAAATATATATATGTAATTTGATTCTAAATCTAAAAAATAATTAACTATATCACACTTCCTAATTTGGCTTAAAAAGGGGTACTGAAATTAAACTATTCACAAAAAATAATGTAGGCAATTATCTATAGTTAGCTAGATAAGGAATTGAGAGGAATGTTTTATTGAGAGGAATTTTGGTGGGGAAAAAACTTATAACTCGAGGAAACACTCCACTTCTTTTTCACACTCGCTACAACTGACCGCGAGTGAATGCATGCGAGCATCTGAAGCCACACCCCCAAACCACATTTGTACGTTGTGACAACTGTACATATCAGTTGCTCTGTTCTTTACCATTGTGAGTAGGAGGCAATGGTGTCTCTCGTGTGTAAATGTGACTAGGTGCTCATATTTGGGTGCTCTTAGGAATGTTTATTTTATTACATTTAGGCTTTACCATAATCATACATTTTAGAGGTTTTTCTTTAATGCTATCAATGCTGTACTGTGACTTCATTCTAAAATCTCTCGCTCTAAAACCTTTTTGTTGAGTGAAATGTCCACTCGGTGAACTAATTACCACTTTTGTTTTTTTTCTAGCTATCATTTTATCTATTACGATGCACCGCTCTAGGCTTACCCAGGGTTGCCATCTATCACCAGTTAGATCTGGATTAAACTCATCTTTCACTGCTGGGCTTGTGCTCGTATAGTGAGAACCTTGCTTCTTTATTATAACTTTAGGTATGCAGTTTAAATTCTTCTTCTTATTTGTATATTTAATTTTTAATTTATATTGAGCAGCATCAATATTTTTCAGTACATCATCAAAGTTTGGTTTTAGTTTTTGAGTAGAATTGTTTTTTTGTATTTGGGACGTACTAATTTTTAATTTTGGGATCGGAGATCGCTTGTGTTGTTGGGGATTTATTTTTAAAAGCTTCAGTTTGTTTAACCTTTCCTCGGATAGAGACAGTTGTACCTTGAAATCTTGAGCAGAAATTTTCAGTGGCGGTACATATTTCTGTGCAGCCTTTGTGATTAACTTGTCTGTTTTTCGAAAATGACGATTAGAGTAAGGCATTTCACATATTGGAGTTGTACTAGTTTCTTGAATATGTACCGAATTCTTTAACTTTGGTGCTCTCACATAGACATTCGGCGCTACGTCTGTATGTATATTGTGAAGTAGGTTCAAGTCAGCATAATTTTTTCTTCTTGGGAAATTGTCACTTTTCTTATAACTTTTATCACGGTTGTTCGATTCAGAGTGTTTATATTGAGGCAGATGTGGATAATGAGTTTCATATTCATTGTCACTTTTTCTTGAAACAGTCATACTGTTGTGAACATTACTTTCATCACTACTATTTGATGTGTTACTCTGTAACGACTGTCTGATGTTTACACTGTCATTGTTAGCTAGATTTGAATATTTATTGTGAGATGAGATTAAATAACAACCATTTTCATCTTCATTATCACTTTCTGAAAAAATAATACCACTCTTATCGTGACTGTTGTCACAATTTCTTGAACTAACACTCTGACTCGGCTGTCTGAGGGACAGATCATCTAAATCCGAGTGTTTGGTGTGAAGTGATGAAAAACAAATATTTTCATTTTCAGTATTCCTTTCACACAAAACATCATTTCTACCATCCTGATCATAACTGTCATCACTATTATTTGAAATAAAATCATGCCTTAACACTTGGAGAGGAAGTCCGTGAACTGTATCTAATTGTTTATTTTTAAAGGTTGAAAGGTGACCGTTTTCATCTTCACCGCTACCTTCTACAGAACTATTTACATCCTGACTACCACTTTCATCGCCACAACTATGTAAAAGAACATTTTCTTTGGGCCTCATGTTACATTCTGATTCCATTAATTTGCTTCGGACATCCATATGTGGAGTCTTGTAAAGTCTCTCTACAAGATCAATGTCATTATTATCCATGTTGTCACCGTATATGTTCTTTATTTTCGTACTATCAAAGTAATTGGGGTTTTCATTCTTTGTCAAATCCGAGAGTTGCAATGTTGATACATTACTGCAATTCAGTGAAGGAGATTCCGGACAGTCATTGTCACTCTCCTGTTCCACATTTTCACTGACCACAGTTTCTACACAACCAACATCATCTATCCACATTTCTTCACAATCAACATTTGTATTATTTTCACCAATATCAAAAGGATTATTGGACCCTGCGTAGCCCAAATTAGGACTTGGAGAATTTAAAACCAATTGAAGCACAGTAGTTTGAGAGACTTCACCACAAAAATCATTGCTAGAATAGTTTTCCATCTCACATGCATCAACATGAGTGACATTAAGTTGTATAGCATCTGTTAGCTGACATTCATCTTCAATCAACAAGCATTCCTGATTTTCTGAGAAGTTATCAAGGTTACAAGGACTTTCGCTACCAATGCAAGTACTGTGTATTTGATTTTGTGGTATTTTGTAAAGTTCTACTTCATTACTATAATAGTAAACCTGTGAACTGTCACATTCTTCTAACTCTTCATTTAATCCATCTTTTTTTTTTTCCGCAACTGTGTCTGAATAATTATGAATTATATCACAACTAAGGTTTTCAGCTATATTTTCATGATTGCCATCTGATGCTCCTTTATTATGGGTATCGCTCACTTTCAAACATATAGCATTAGAAGTAATATTAGCGTTATCATATCCATTGCATTCCTGAGTTGAATCAGGTTCCATGCAAATTATCTGTTCTATTGGCATTATGTAAGTCTTTATCTTAGAATTATTACTGAGTTCGTGTTGTTCCAAATTTTCATTCAAATTTGTAACAATACAATGTCCAGTGTCTGTAGCATTTACATTAACCTCTTTAACTTGCATGTCCATGCTTATGTCTGTGATGTCATTAACAACATCTTCTGGTAAGATTTGTTTCACTTCTTCGTGTTCTATATTCAACAAATTATTACTATTATAAAGGGATTCATTGGTTTTAGGATTTTGCAAAATTGACGGGTCAGTACTACATTTTCCATTTTCAATATATTTACAATCACTATCATTATGTACTAAATCAATTTTATCACAATTATTCATAGTACAATCTTCTAAGTTCTGAGAAGTTGACATTTGGTCTCGATTAGAATTATACAATGATGAATGTTGACATCCTTGGGTGCTAACCTGATCTATTTTCGGGTACTTTGGGTGCACAGAAACTTCTGTTTCTGTCCATAGTTCATCATATAGTACAAATTTCTCACACCCTGTGTTTGTAGTTGCATTAATATGATCTGTCAGCTTATTAACATTTCCTTTGAGTTTTTGATCATCTTTCTGTTCTTGCTTGGAAGTGTTAACGTCTTTTTCAAATATGTCTGTCAGAGATATTGAGGAATCAGTGGTCTTCTCGTAGTACTGCTTTTCTGTTGGAGGAGAGCAGCATTCATTTTCAGATGCACAATGGTCTGAACCTCCAAAAACTTGATTCGTTCTCATATCCTTAGGAATTTCTGTTTCCTTAATAGATGTTTCACATTTTGCTATATTTTCTTTATCTATATTAATCCATTTAGATAAATATATATCTGAATTTATGTTCCTTTCATTTTCATTTTCCAATGATGACATTCTTCTTCTTTTAACCATTTCAGTTTCATTATCATCTAAAAATAGTTTTGCAACTTTGTTCATAGATGTTAAGGAGCTTTTAGGAGTTCTAGTTGTTACAATCTGACTGGGTTCATAATTATTAGTTGCTATACATGGATAAATCTGATTGTTACAACATTCATTCTTACAAATTGTCTGATCTGTGTTTGTTAAGTTAATATCTTTAATTGTGTGACGCCTTTTTCTGGAAAGATTCTCAAATATAAATGACAAACAGCTAGACAATTCAGTGTTGTTTAAATCTGAATACTCAGTATTGATTTCCTCTTTAGAAGTTTTAATATGGTGCATGTTTTCCTGAGAAGTATGTGCAAAATTTGTGTAGGATTTATTACCAATTTTACTTTTGGTATTTTCATAGATTTTCTCAAAATTATCTGATTCTATTTCACAGGATTCTTTGTTGATTTTCGATATTAGTTCTTTATTGAAACTATATTTTAAGTCCCATCGAGTGCTGCGGTTTCTATTTTTAATTAATGACATTTGACCACTAATGAACGTATCTGCATCAGAACTAAAACTTGATTGTATAGAACCTTCCCCTTTATTATCGAAATATGTGTCAAATACTATACCTTTTTTATATTTATTAATATTCAGAATGTCATAATTGTCTGTTTTATATGTGTTATCACATGTTTTATTTTTTTCATTGTTCTCTACTTGTTTGTTGTTACTACCAGTTTCATATTGATCATTTTGTATTCCACCTGAAATTATTAGAGAAGGAGTTTCTTTTTTATTTCCTCTAGTACAAGAATTATTTTCATAGTTTTCTTTAGTGCTTAGCAATAAATTGTTATTATCGAATCTACTATTATTAGCTATGGATGGTGAGCAATTCAGTGAAGATGTAATAGTGTCATTTTTATTTGATGTTCCAGGCATTAACATTTTCAATACTTGCTTTTCATTTGAACTCACATTATAATTTGTTTGTTTTTTAAGAAGTATATCTTCATTTTCCATTATGTCAATAAGTTTTACTTCGTCAACATTATTATGCATATTGTTGTTCATATTTTGAAAGCCTTTAGTCTGTTTTTCAATTTCTTTGTTCTCTTCCTGTTCTAGCACATGTTTATCAATATTTATATTGAGGCTTCCTTTATGGTTTTTAATAATTAGGTGTTCGTTCAGATTTGAATTACATTCTTTTGGAATAAACATACAATCTTTGCAGCATTCAAAAACATCTTCTGTTCTTTTTGCTTTGCTTTGTTGTGATTTACCCATATTTATTTTTGAAGTGCTATGTTGCACTATATCAGATTCCATACCTTTAAAATATGAGTATTTTTGTTGACATTTGTGCGATATATCAGATTTAGTAGTTATAATTTTTATTTTTTTTTCATTATCATGGGAATTTTTGTTAATTTCTTCAGGCAATGCAGACTTGTTTGTTAGTAAACTTTCAGCACATATTATTGTACTGTCTGGATTGGTGTTATGCCTTGAATCTATGATTTTGTGAGGAATCATTTCATGATTTATAAGAGGTTTAAGATTGCAATTATCATTGGCTTGAGTAACGCTAATGTGCTCTGTAATTAATTTTTCTGGCACAATTTCATAAACATTAGATTTGATTGATTCACGGTTATTATAAATGTCAGGATTATCTTCGCTAGTACCCTCTGCAATTATAACCTCAGTTATGATTTTATTATGAGTTGTTTTGAAAGTTCTATTTGTATGATGCTCATAGCTTTCAAAGAAATTAATTTTATTAATATCTTCTGTACTCACTTCCTCAATATCGTTAATATCAGCTACAACTACTTTATCCGTAACAATATCTTCGACGTTTCTTATGATGGTTTCATGACCAAAGACCTCAAAAATGTCCGAAAAGTCTTTGTCTTCAATATGTTCTATTGCAATTTTCTTATCTATTGATTCTGCTCCGATGTTGTCACCTATATCCTTTCTACTTAATTTTGTTATTGCAACGTCTTCTGCATTTATTTTTAAAGTTTCATGACGACGGTCATTATTTATTTCAGAGAAACTATTTTCGTTAACGTCTTTAATTCCTTTTTCTTTTAAGAGTTTTTTTATGCTTGGTTCAATTTGGTCACCAAGAGTTTTGTCAGAAATTTTAAATAAATTATTTTCAATATTTTCTACAACCAACTTTTCCGAAAGGTTTTCTTCTAAATTTATTTTGACTGCTTCGTGATCACGGACTTCATAAATGCCAGTAAAATCATCTCTCATACATACTTTCTGAACTATTAATTCTTCTCTCTTCGGTCCGACAGTGTGTTCATTAGAATTATCATAAATTCTATCAGCACTACTGTCGCCTACAGCCTTACTAATTAATTGTTTTACTGCAATACCTTCTACATTTATTTTTCCATGACCGGGGTTATTCGTTATTTCACATTGACCAACATCTTTAATAACCTTTTCTGTGATTTGTTTCATACATGGTTTTATAGTTTCATTACAAAGGTTGTCATCAATTTCAGATACATTATTTTCGATTTTATCCTCTGTAACTACTTTTCTAGATATGCTATCTTCAACATTTATTTTGAGGGATTCATAATCAGGATCATCATAAATGTCAACAAGATTCCTTTCAATCATAACCTCTGTAATTGGTTTCTCTGACATTATTCCTCCTTTAGCAATTCCATTTTTAGGGTCAACATACATTTCAAAAGAATAATTTTCGCTTAAATCCTCTAATGTTACTCTTTCAGTTGATTTTTTGTCTGTATTCATTTTTTCAGTATTATTTTTGCTAGTATGCTCTGTATTACTGTATGCTAGTATTACTTCTGTGGCTGACGTGATTGTTTCGGTGAATGGATCAACACAAATTAAAGAAACAATATTTTTACTTTTATCCTCTAAAATGTTTTCTCCGGTTAATATTTCCTCCGTGCATGATTTGCGGGTTTCGTGGGCAGAACAACTATAAAGTTCCGATAAATTTTTGTTAGCATCATCTACTACTATTAATTCCGACAGGTTTTCTTCTGCGCTAGACTTGACAATTTCATTATCATTTTCAGTTTTCCCAATTCCATTTTCAGGATCATCATAAATTTCAGAAGATTTATTTACGCTTAAATCTTCTGATAATACTCTTGCAGTTGGCATTTCCTCTGTGTTACTTTTTCCAATATGAGGATAATTTTCATTATTGTCCCCTGTAATAACTTCTTTAGTTATGATTATTTCAGTATTTGCCGTAATTGCTTCAGTAACTGGATCATCACAAATTAATGACAAAGTATATAAACGTTTATTCTCTGAAAAATTTTGTTCAGTTATTGTTTCTTCCGTTATTGATTTGAGGGTTTTGTGATTAGAGCCACTATAGAGTTCAGAATAATTTTCGTTAACATCATCTGACACTATTAATTCCGATTTTTTTTCTTCTGCACTAGTTTTAAAAATTTCATTATCATTTTCAGTTTTCCCAATTATTTCACGGTCAACCAAAATTTCAGAAGAATTATTTACACTTAATTCTTCAGATATTGATCTTTCAGTTGGTATTTCCTCTGGATACATATTTCCAGTATTAGGATAATTTTCACTAGTGTCCTCTGTAATTACTTCTTCAGTTAAAATTACTTCTGTATTTGAAGTATTTGTGTCAGTAACTGGATTATCATAAATTAATGACAAAGTTTTTTCATTTTTATTCTCTGAAATATTTTTTTCATTTATTGTTTCCTTCGTGATTGATTTGAGCGTTTCGTGATTAGACGCACTATAAAGTTCAGATTCATTTTCGTTAACACCATCTATTAATTCCAATATGTTTTCTTCTGCACTAGTCTTTGCAAATTCATTATAATTTTCAATTATCCCAATACTATTTTCAGGGCCAACATGCATTTTCGAAGAATTATTTACGCTTAAATCTTCTGATATTACTCTTCCATTTGGCATTTCTTCTGTATTCGTTTTGCCGGTATAAGGATAATTTGCACTAATAGCCTCTATAATAATTTCTTCAGTTATAATAACTTCTTTATTTGGCGCGATTGTTTCAGTAATTGGATCATCATAAATCAAAGACATGGTATTCTCACTATACTCTGAAATATTTTTTTCAGTAATTGTTTCTTCACTGATTGATTTAAGGCTTTCGCGATTAGAGCCACTGTTCGGTTCACAATTATTTCCGTCAACTTCATCTGCGCCTATTAATTCCGATATATTTTCTTCAGCACTAGTCTTGGTAATTTCATTATCATTTTCAGTATACACATAAATTTCAGAAGAAGCTTTTTCGCTTAAATCCTTTGTTATTACTCGTTCAGTTGGCATTTCTTCTCTATTCGTTTTGCCAGTATAAGGATCATTTGCAATAGTATTCTCGTTAATTACGTTTTCAGTTATAATTACCTCTGTATTTGAAGTGATGGTTTCAATAACTGTATCATAATAACTTAAAGGCAAGGTATTTTCGCTTTTATCTTCTGAAATATTTTTTTCAGTTATCATTTCCTTTGTTTGGGCGTATGATTTGGCGGTTTCGTGGTTAGTGCCAATATACAGTTCAGAATAATCTTCATCTACACTCATTTTTTCCGATGAGTTGTCTTTTGCAATATTTTTGACATTGTCATTATAATTTTTAGCAATTCCATTTTCAGTGTCAAGATACATTTCTGAAGAATAATTTTCGCTTAAATCTTCTGATATTACTCTTTTAATTGGCATTTCTTCGGTGTTTGTTTTATCATTTTCGCTAATATCCTGTGTAATTACTTCTGCATTCGGCGTGATAGTTTCAGTAACTGGATCATCATAAATTAAAGACAATGTTTTCTCGCTTTTATCAACTGAAAAGTTTTTTCCAGTTATGATTTCCTTCGTAATTGATGTGAGAGTTTTGTCATCAGAGCAACTGCAAAGTTCTGAATCATTTTCGTTAACATCAGCGTCAACTATTACTTTCGATATGGTTTCTTCTGAACTAGTTTTTATAATTTCATGATCATGTTTCGCATTTTTGTTTTCAGGGTAACCATAAATTTCAGAAGAATAATGTATGCTTAAATCTTCTGATCTCTTTATACCTCTTTCAGTTTGTATTACCTCTGTATTCATTTTGTCAGGACTATTTTTGTTAGTATGCTGTGTAATTACTTTTGCTTCGTCGGTCAGCATTGTGGTCGTGATTGTTTCAGTAACTGGATCTTCACAAATTAAAGAAAGAATATTTTTACTTTTGTCTTCAGAAATATTTTCTCCAGTTATTGTTTCCGTCGTGATTGATATGAGGGTTTCGTGATTAGAGCGACTATAAAGTTCAGAATAACGTTTGCTAAAAACATCTGCAACTATTTCTTTCGATATTTTATCTTGCACACTAGTTTTGACAATTAGATCATTAAGGTCACACATATGAGGAGGTACATTTACTGTAATATCTTCACTTGTTATTTTATCTCGCATGTTTTCTTCTACATTCGTTATAACAGTTTCATGGTTTAGGTCATTATAAACATCAGGAGAACCATGTACTCTGTTCTCTAATCGTTTTTCTGGAATATTTTCTTCTACATTACTTTCAACATTTTCACAATAACTGGGGTCATAGAACATTTCAGAATTTTTTTTTTCACAAATATCATCTGTAAATATATTTTTAATTATAAGTTCTTTTGTCTTTCTTTTGACAATTTCTTGATCACGGTTTTCATTAATATTTGGTGGACAATTATCTCTAACTACGTCTTTGATTTCAATTGACTCAATATTTTGTTTTTGTTTTTCATGATTGACATTGTCATAGGTTTTACAAGAATAATCATCAATTGCATGTTCTCCTATGACACTTTCACAATCAGGGTGATAATATATTTTATCAGAATTAATTATTATATCCTGTTGAGACACATCTTTACCTATAGAGCATTGTTGTTTTATTTTGTCTGTTGAGAGAGTTTCAGGCTCTACATTTAGAACTGCACAATCATTTATTAGATCGCTGTTATTGCAGCGGTCAGTATCTTCACCTGAAACCTGACCTGAATCATGAATATTACATTCTTGCCGACTGTTGTTTAAACTTAATTTCATAGAAGTACTCTTTGATTCAATAGGAACAGCTTGAATGTGCTTTAGGTCACTTCCTAACGAATTTTTGAGGGAAAGATTTTCATTTAAAATGACATCAGAATTATTCTCTTCCTTTTTAAACAATTCTATGCTATCTTGAACAGTTTCTTCAACATGACTTTCAGTTTTACAAGTTTCATTATCATTTACACATTGTGCCTCTAAATTTGATGTAACTGTTTTGGTTAACTTTGATGAATCTCTATTATCATGAGAAAAAATTAGCGAACTTTTAGATAAACTGCACGCGTCTTCTACAGATTTTAGGCTATCTTCAGAATCATCCATGAAGTCTTTCTGAACATCTTGGTAATCATTTATTTCTTCGATAATGGTTGTCTTACTCGTTTCGGAAAATTCATTTGAATCAAATTCATGTTCATTCTTATTGCTATTATCATTTATAAGATTGTTACTTACATTCAGTTCATTAAAGATTGATTGCTGAGATAATTCTGAGGTTGCATCCTCGATATATTCTTTAGATTGTTCATTGTTACAGTATAATTCCGTGTCTGTAATACATTGCGCTGTCTGTACATTGGTAGGAGTTTCAACTACAATTATTCCTGTTGATTTATTAGAATCAGTTTTAGATATATTTTCTAAATCTTCATAATTAGATTGTGCAAAATTTTCAAGTATAATTTCAGTGTTTTGAACTTTTTCGTGGAAGTCATCATTATGTGATGACTCAGATGATAAAAGCTGTATCTTTGGAGGACTAGGTTCAGTTAGAATTACTGGACAGTTAAATTTTGTACTAGTCAATGATTTATCATTGTCACAGTTATTGAATATATTTCCACTGGCCATTATATGGAGGGCGATATTTTCAATATTTTCTTCTAGTTGGTCATCTAAGTCATCATCCATCGCTTTCAAAGGGTTATTAATCTTGAGAGTTTGAGAATTAGAATCTGAAACCATGCCAAATTTGTTTAATGTTGAATCAACAGACTTCTCACTATTACTGGAATTTTCATTTTCACGTGTATCCTTGCTCACAATAAAATTCACTTCAGTAACTTCGGCTGTATTATGAGATTTGCCATGGTTAATATTTTCGATTTCGCTTAATACTTCGGCAGGTAAATTAGCCTGTATTGAAATTTTACCACATGTAAATGTGTCCACGTCATGGTATTTTTTTGCCGGAACGTTGTCAGGATTATTCATTTCAAAATTTATGTAATCAACAGATACATCACTCTGACATTTATTTGTAGTTTGGAATTCATTTGAATTTGTTTTTACAATGGTATGTATGACATCAGCATTACTAAGTTTACCTGAATGCAAGTTTTCTTTAAGGGAAAACATTTTTTCATTTTGTCGAGACTCATTTTCCTTATGAGAAATTGATTCAATATAATTTTCTTTGACCTCTGTTTTGTGTGTTTCTGTAGTGTTGACTAATTCATAGTTTTCAGAATTATTATCTGATGTATATGTATCCAATTGATTGGAATTTATACTAAGATTTATTGCTACATTAATTGGTATTTCATTGAAGTCGTTTGCAGCACAAATATTGTTTATTTGTAAATTTGATATTTTGTCATCTGAATTATCAATAGTTTTATTTTTGTCTCTTATTACTTCAGATTTATTTGGAACACAGTGAATTAAACTTGGTCGTATGCACTTAGTGTATTCTTCATTGTGCGAGTGCATAATCAAATTAATTGGTGACTTAGAGCCTTCAAGAGGAAACATTTCGTGAAAGTTAGGTTGGGTTATGTTCACAAATTTTTCATTATTTATATTTTGATAAGCAGAGGGCATACTTATCTCGTTACTCAGATTTGATGAGTCTGAAAACCATGCAGACTTGCCTTTACGGTATGGTTTAGTGTCTGTTGATGATAAGGCTTGCTTTACATTATGTGTCATTGTAGCAAAATCTTCCAAATTCTGTATATTATTTTCAATGATATCTGGATTTTTTATTATTACACTATCAGTTCTTTGCACTGGGCTACTTTGTGGCATAGAAGTGCTTGTATAAGACTGTGAGGTAATTGTTTCCATATTATTTTGAAGCTTATTTTTCCTGATTTTGCTAAGTTTTGTGGTACTCTTGTCATCAGAAGATTCACTTGATAACATTGTTAAAGCTTGATCATAGTCATAAATACATGTCTCATCATTAGGGAGCAAGCCATCAGCATGGCTTTTAGCAACATGTTCATTTATTATTTTGAAATCTGCTGAATCATTTTCAGTAATTGTCCTTTCATGTACTGACAATGAAGAATTGTTTATTGTAGTAATTATAACCGATTCTTGGTTGTCTTTCAAATGATTATATTGTTCATTTATCTCTGGAAAGTTTAAATCCATTTCATTATCTAATCTGGGCAAGGATGCTAGGCAGACTCCTGAAACTGTGTCATAATCTCTTCCAATATCATCACGTTTGGTTTCTCTGTTTTTAATGTTTGAATGAGAATCAATAGTTTTCATGACTTTATTATTAGTAATTGGTTCATCACTAGACAAGTACCGTTTGTTTGCAGTACCCTGTGTACTATCCCCAGTATGCTGCAAGGCATTTGGAGTAGTAGATTGCATGATTGGGTTAACAATTTTTTCTATCTTCCTTTCATTGTTGTTTTGCATTACTGATGAATTTTTCAAATTTTGAACTGGTGGGCTGAAAGGCTTTATTTCAAAGTTACAACCGACGTCCTTGTGTATGACCGATTGAGTTATTTTTGATTCTATATCAAAAGGGGAAGGAGGGCGAGCGGTACCTACTATATTTGATGTAAGAGTCTCGCTCACAGCATTTATAACATTCTGAGAATAATTTGATGTTTTTGCTGCAGGATTAATGAATGATGCTGGACGGAAAGCTTCATCAAACTTGTTTAACAGGTCGGCATTATCATATCCTCTAATATTTTCCGGTAGTTTACAAATTTTTTGAATGTGTTCATATTTGTCAATTTCCTCACTTGGAATATTCATACACCCGAGGACATACAGCGGCTGCTCGCTCGTTGATGGTATAACTGCAGCATTCACAGTGATATTTTCAGTAGGTTTGTGTGAGCCAGGAAAGTTGTCTTTTGCTTTGGTGGTGTCACCTTCATCGTCTTCATCCCACGTTTGAAGAAATTGTCGAATATCTATGTTTTGTGTGTTCTTTACACCTGAATTACTCCTTTCCAGTGGTTTAATTGTACGTTTGGACATCATCTGATATGGTCTATAGTCAATAGTGTTAGGTTCATATTGTTGTAGTTTATAACGTGATGAGCAATCAAGACTTTTACCACTGTTGTTAGAAGACTGGCTGACATAGCCACAGTCTTCATGTGTGCCCTGAGGGGGTACACTTTCATTACTAGTATTAGACTCTGATGGTGATATAACATTAGGAGAAAATTGAGTAGGAATTCGAGCTAAGGGGTTATGGGCACTTGTGCGAATATCTGCATATTTGTATTGTGGCAAGATTTCCCCGTAATTTTTAACAGAATTATCGAGTCGTTGCTGGTACATATAATTAATTGCTCTATGTTGAGCATTATTCAAATGATAATTGCTTAGGGCAACTTGCCCTCTGAAACCATATGGTGGTATTTCAGTCATGTAAGAACTTTCGTTCACTTGTAAGGGTTTTCGTCTTCCATATTCTTGTTCGAAGCACGATCTTGGATCATAAGACCCCTTTGCTGTAGAATTTGCCTGGCGGGGACCAGTTTCGAATTGGTGCCCATAGAACTTACTCTGTAATTGATAGGGTGTAGCAGGCGCAGCAAATTTAGTGGACATGTAATCTGTATGAGGAGCTGTGTAACTGGGTAAATATTGAGATGGTCTTATGTAGGTGTTTGGATGAGAGTCGATAATTCTAGGATCAACAATTCGTGGATCAACATACTTCTGGGGAGTGTAGTTTACATAAACGGGCGTCGCTACTGGTTTCGTCGAGTCATATTTTTGTTGAGGTGGAATGTAAGGATGGTAAGAATTGGGAAAATTAACATAATCATACCTGGCACGAGGATATTTGTCTTTGGTGGGAGGGTACGGCTCGAAGCGAGCTTCTCCTCGATACAAATTCTCACCATGAGCTTGCTGCAACTGATCTGTACTTTTCTTGGTAGGCAGCTTTGTGGAATGGGTGGCCGACGTGGAATAGTTCTGATGGTGGGCGTGGTAGTAGTCGGACGGATAGTAGGCAGTTGGCGTCGGAGGCACAGATGATTGCCAGCTGCGAGTGAGCGGCGGTGGCACTCCCACGTTTGATGCGTATATTTCATTGTTTCTGACTACACTTGTCCGCTGTTGCTTTGGTATTTGGCTAGCTACATAAGGCACTGCACAATATTTAGGATCAGTGCTTGAATTTTTTGAGATCTCTTGACTCGGTTGATACGGGTAACTCGTGTGAGGTGCAGTAGGTTCTGAAATTATCTTTGAGAGATCAGACCTCAGAGGAACAAGGATTCGAGGCATGTTTTCTTGAAACGTCTGTCTCGGAGATATGTTTCGCTGAGGATAAACATACTCAACAGATGAATTCTGAGGAGCGACATATTTGTAGGTACTGGCATCCATTACAGGCCACGGTTGGCGGTTAGGCAGATGTTGGCCTAACGGTGGTGACAATGGGCGCTGCGTTCGCTCGGGAGCGATGACGCCACAGGGGCGCATTTTTGGAGTCTCAACTTTCGACAGTATATCACCGGCGCCACGCAACGATTCCGCCGTGCGCGCGGCTGGTGGCGGCTGCGGCGCCGAGCCTTGCGGTGGCTCGCGGCGGTCATCGTGCTCCGCTTGCAACGAGCTTGTGTGAAGCTCTCTAGCGTGCATAGCGCGGTCGGTTCGACATGTCGCGCGCGCGTACGGCCGGTGAGACGGGCGAAGCCGTCGAATTATTCATTCCTGAAAAGGTTTCATGCAAGCTCAATAGATGTACACACAAAGATAGGGTACAGGATTTTCATGTTCAAGTTCTTGAAGCAAAGGTTCGAACATAATGTTTTGATTCTGAAATAACTACAAAAAACTAGTTCTTACCTCCAATAAGTGTCCGATTGAGTTTTCGCTTTGTGAATTTGATTTTTTTTGATAAATAAAGAAAGGAAACACAAAAATATTATATTGCGCTGTCGAATCCTACAAATCGTCCACAGATTACCTATTCCATTTTATCGACACCTCGTTCGTTCGTCACGAATAAGTGTTGCCAAAGTAAATATTTGTTTCCATAGTTTATTGAATTCGTTCTCATATATCGATGAGAGATGACGATGAGGATTGTTGACTCAGGCAAAACTCTAAGGACTACAGCTCGTGTCCGATGCAAGTTTACATAATTTTGTTTTGATTCATGATCACATCATTACAATATGATGTGATGATATAAAGCATCAATAAAATTCCCTTACATCACTTTTTATTGTATTCTTGGAGCAATTTGTGTTCTTTGTTATATAAAGCTCCGAATACGCAGCGACACTTTTGTGTATACACTCGATGTATACATTGAGTGTCGGCGTGTATGCAGCGGTGTTTGGTGTAGCTACACTTGTGTCCGTACACAAAGCAGTGTCACGCCGGCCGC